>CAEFZX010016288.1:0-41671 GCA_903066825.1 Alfaro cultratus | reverse complement strand
AGCTCCTCTCTGGGTGACGGAGCTCCTCTCTGGGTGATGGGGCTCCTCTCTGGGTGACGGAGCTCCTCTCTGGGTGATGGAGCTCCTCTGCTTCCTGCTCGGATCAGAACCACGCCCTCTTTCCCTCACAGAGCTCTGATCCGTCTGCAGGAAGTTTCCCTCTGAATTCTCCCAATGTCGGCTGAAAGTTTGAGCTGCAGGTTCAGATATTTTTTCTCAACCTTTAATGTTTTGTTCCTCTGAAGGGCAGCAGCATCAGTCAGAGTCAGACAGACCCAGCAGGGACGTTTGTCCTGAATACGTCCAACCGGGTCAGAAACAGCTGGCAGGGGGAGAGGAATCCTCTGGAAGGACGAGTGTGAGGAAAGGTTTGAAAAACAGGGAATGATGAAACAAACACACACCTGGGATTCATGTCTCCTTTTCTATTCTGCTTCATTTAGAGAGTTTCTATTAAACTCAGCTGGCAGAAAGAAGTCACTGGTTCAAATCCTGGCAGGTGAAATCAGAGCTGCAGGTTTGACTCCACCTGCTTCCTTCAGTAAATCAGCTCTCAGATACGATTACAGTTTTCTGACCAATCAGCTTTAAAAATCCTGACCTGCCGATTCCGATTTTGGCCATTTTTTTTAGAGCTGATGGTCTGGTTTTATATTGTCACGATACACATTCAGTGTTCCAGTATTATTTAACTGGAACACTGTTTTCATGGCTCCAAGTTCTAACTGGAGCACATGAAGAAAAACTGTAGTGATTTTCAGAGCTCTGTGGAGGTAAATAAAATCAGATTCACATGTAAATATCGGCCGATTGCAAGATCAGCCAAGATTACGGAAATCATGATTTCTTAGAGGCTTTTATCAAAGGCGCCAACAAAAAAATCAACTGATTTTTATGATTAGGTCAACTACTTTACTAAAACAGATTATTGTGCTGTGAAGTTCACAAATACAGAAAACCTGCAAAAGTCTGAAAATGTTTCAGACATTTGGATTTTAGAAATCCAGATGTCTGGAGGAAGCTGCTGTGAAGCTTCCTGGTTTTATTTCAGGAAGAATAAAACCAATACATGGAGACGAAGCAGTAGAAAATCAACATTTAATCTACAGTTAGTTAGACAGGCAAACTGGAGATATGATCGTTCCAAACAGGATTTTAGGCACAGGGACGTACATTTAAAAATAGCATATATTATAGCATATATTATTCTATGTAGCATAAAGGCTTTTCAACGCAACAACAGAAGCACTTCATCATTGGCTGTACAAAAATACATCTAAATCTCTCTTTATCTGCACTGTTAGGCGTTTATGTGTCGGTGTGGAGACGTTGTATGGATGCATGTTTGTGGTCCTCCTGCTCAGCCGAAGTCGATCCGCGGCCGGTACTCCAGAACCATCGGATACGTCTGAGTGGACCGACAGGAGAGAGGGAGAAAATGTTGGAGGAATAAAATAAATATTTAGGTCGAAAAAAACCCAAAACACATCAGAAGAAAAGCACTGCTGGAGTTTGTGGTCAGGATGTCATTTATTAATAACTTTTACTAAAAAAAGGAAACATTTAAAATGATTAATACTCATATTCAGCATCATGGGATTCAACCTTTATTGTCCCTCAGTGGGGAAACTCAGATGTAACTTCCGCTAAGCACGATGTTAGCATAGCGTTTTAGCAATAGCTCCCGCTAAGAAACATGTTCATATAGTGCATTAGCATTAGCTTCTGCTAAATGCCGCATTAGCCTAGCGCAGAAGGTGAGGATCTGCCACCAGGTCTCAGTGCAGAGTCTCTGCTGCTGCTGGCTGTTGGTGCAGAGACACACAGCTGCTCCACCGTCCTGCGTTCTGCTGCGTCATTCCTCCCAGGAAACAGAACCGAGTCTGATCCGGGTCTGATCTGCGTCTCAATGAGCCTCCGGGTCTCAATGAGCCTCCGGGTCACTGACTCACGTTCTCCATAAACCTCACAGTCCAGAGACTTCAGATCTGACACACAAACAGAACTGAAACTGAACGACTTCATGACAGAAAAACCCAGAGATCAGAACCAGAGCTCCTAGATCAGAACCAGATCTGTTGGATCAAAACTAGATCTGATAGATCAGAACCAGATCTGTTGGATCAGAACTAGATCTGATGGATCAGAACAAGATCTGATGGATCAGAACTAGATCTGATGGATCAGAACTAGATCTGATAGATCAGAACCAGATCTGTTGGATCAGAACTAGGTCTGATGGATCAGAACTAGATCTGATAGATCATAACCAGATCTGTTGGATCAGAACTAGATCTGTTGGATCAGGACTAGATCTGATAGATCAGAACCAGATCTGATAGATCAGAACTAGGTCTGATGGATCAGAACTAGATCTGATAGATCAGAACTAGGTCTGATGGATCAGAACTAGATCTGATAGATCATAACCAGATCTGTTGGATCAGAACTAGATCTGTTGGATCAGGACTAGATCTGATAGATCAGAACCAGATCTGTTGGATCAGAACTAGATCTGATAGATCAGAACCAGATCTGTTGGATCAGAACTAGATCTGTTGGATCAGAACTAGATCTGATAGATCAGAACCAGATATGTTGGATCAGAACTAAATCTGATAGATCAGAACCAGATCTGATAGATCAGAACCAGATCTGTTGGATCAGAACTAGATCTGATAGATCAGAACCAGATCTGTTGGATCAGAACTAGATCTGTTGGATCAGAACTAGATCTGATAGATCAGAACCAGATCTGTTGGATCAGAACTAAATCTGATAGATCAGAACCAGATCTGTTGGATCAGAACTCGATCTGATGGATCAGAACCAGATCTGTTGGATCAGAACTTGATCTGATGGATATTAGATCTCACCGTCTCAGACCTGGAGAACCTTAAGGCTGGTTTTACCTCACACACTCCCAGCATTTTAACCTGACTGGGTTCCATTACTGAGGTCCAGTCAAGTCGGTGTCAGGAGTCCAAACTGGATCATCCTGGAACCAGTTGACTGAATAATCCGGTGGAACATTTTTTTTTCTGGATCCGAGGAAGGGATCCATTAGTGGGAGTTACGTAACATCCATGAGGTCATGAGGTCACAGCTGGAGCTGACAGGCCTGGATTTATCCCCCCTGACCCGGGATCTGCTGCCCCCTGCAGGCACAGCGTAGTTACCCTCAACCAGCAGCCCACATCTCTAACAGGCTTCATTCATAACACAGACCTGTGCAAAAGTTTTAAACCATCTCCTTCCAGGCACGAAGCTTTTATCTAACTGTTTAACTTGGACCTGATCCAGAGTCGAGTCAGCTTCATTTTGTAGCTCATTTTAAGGCCCTGAAGCTGACAGATACTTTGATTTAAGAGTAATATGGACGGTCCTGCTGACACATAGTTACCTGCTATTATTATTCTCAGAGGAGGGAGGAGTACCCAGAAATTACACTCAAATTAGAGTAAAACAACTTCAACAGATTTTTACTTAAGTAAAAAATAACCATCTAAAATACATAACTGATCAAATAATCAATTATTTAATATTTATAAATTACACAATCAAAATACAAAGTTCGGTGGAAATTTTGGTATTTAAGCACCAAAATTATAATAATTCATATAAGTAACAAAAAAATAACAAAATAAGGCAAAAGAACATTTTTCCAAATCAGTTTCTTTCAACATAAAACTTATCAAACCTTTATAAAAACTGCAGGTGTGTGTGTATGTCTGGTGAAGTTTTGGTTAAAATATGTTTGTTTTTAATTCAGTGGGTACATGAGTAAAATTTCTGGATTTTACTTGAGTAAAATAATCCATAATAATCCATAATGATAATATTTTGTTTTGAAAAAAGTTATTTCAGTAAATGCAACTGAGTAAATGTAACTACCACACAGAGTCTGGTAGTTGCTGGTTATTCTTATACGTTGCTCCTGTGAGAAAACTAAACCTACTCGTTTATGAGTAGTTTTAGTTTAATTTATGAGTAGTTTTAGTTTCCTAAACTAAACCTACTCGTTTATGAGTAGTTTTAGTTTAATTTATGAGTAGTTTTAGTTTCCTAAACTAAACCTACTCATTTATGAGTAATGTTCTATAAATGAGTTCCTGTTTCTGCTGCAGGATCTGGACTTTCTAGCAGCAGCTGTAATATCTGTAGTATGACTGAATTTACAGTCATAATCAAACTGCAGTTCCTGCTAAAACAGAGAAGTCAGTCAGTCAGCATCTGTTCATGTTCCACTCAAACCCAGACCCACAACCATCCGGTAACTTCCGCCTGCATCCCCACAAGCCTTCACTTAACACCTCAAACTCAGACCAAATCAACCAGATCAAACTCCTGCAGCCTGCAGCTCCACGCTGCACAGATTAACGCCTTCCTGATAATTAATGCGTTTGCACGTGCATGCAGACGCGGTCGGCTGAACAGGAAGTGAAGGAGACTGGCTTACGTTCTCTCCATGCAGCCGCCACCGAGTCATGTAGATGAACTCCAGGGTGTGATCTCTGCCCATGATTTCTCCGTTGCAGAGCACATCCAGCTGGAAGAACGGAGATCAGTGAGAGTCTGAGTCAAAGGCTGGCTGGAGGGTTAATCACGACAAAGATGAGGAGAGGGGAAGTTTGTTGAGGTCATGAGTGGGAGGCTGCTCCGAATATGCTAACGAGTGAGGGTGTCTGGTTTCTGATCAGTCAGCAGGAAGGAGCCGTTTCATCCTGCTGACAGGAAACAATAACTTACATTTAAATATTACTTTTAGTTTCCAGGGTTTCCAGGTTACTTCTAGGAGCTCAAAGCGTTTTTAAACACTTACAGGTTACCATCAGGGACTGAGCTGTAACATGATGTAACCTGTTACTTTTCTAGACCTTAAAGTTTTACCTCTAAGTTAATGTAACCTGTGAAACCCAGAAAGTTACTCTGTAAGTTTCAGGAAAGTAAACCTGGAGGCTCCAGAAAGTCGATTCACCAGCATGGTCCCTGAATGCACCATGGAAGTTGCTGAAAATGCAAGAAGTTCCAGAAAGCTGTCCTGAACCTGATCATTTGCTCTTAAACTGTTTAAAACTCGTTTGAAACAACAAACTTACAGACGTTTCTGTTACAAACCCCCAAAACTTTCTGCACTATGATTTCCACATCTCAGATTCTTAATCTTTCTTTTCCTTTTAGGTGATTTAATGAAGTTTAAACAAGGAGCAGAAGAAGAAAACTGGATCTGACCTCATAAGAGCTCGGCAGCTTGAGTTTAAGACTGAGGAACTTCTTGATGGTCCCCACGGTAACCCTGCTGGAGCAGCGGATGAACCTCTTCATCAGGTCCTGGTTGACAGGAGCAGAGCGGTGAGTTAAAGGTCCGTCAGGTTAAAGGTCAGGCGTTCCAGCGTGAGGAGCCGCTCACCGTCACGCTGCTCTCCCCGGACTGCCCCGCGTTGTGCAGGCAGTCCAGGCAGATGGCGATCTGAGGGTCGCTCCTGTGGTAGTCTCCATCTTCACCGCCCTCACCATCGTCATCGGCGCCCCCCGAGGCGCCGCCGTCAGGAAGACACCGCAGGCTCTCTGGACACAAAGACGGGTCAGGGGTGAGGATGAAGAGTAGTTCATCTTCGTCAGGGAAACAGACCCGGCTTACCTCGGCCGTTCTCCTTCGGCTGGTTCTTCTTCCAGAACTCCAGTTCCTGCTGTTCCTCTTCTGACTCACAGCAACGAAACAAACGTTTACAGGAAAACATCAGACAAAACGCTTCGAAGGGATAAAATAAGGAAAGCATCTGACAGAAATACCAAAATAAAAAAGACTTTCAGATTTTTTATAGCTTTAGCAATTTCAGTTTCAGCTCAACCAACAATAGAAGTAGAGTTCCTCACAATAGTCGACATGTTGCCTTAAATTATGCTCAGTCAGAAATATGAACCTCAGAGAAAAAACTCTTTCTCCGTTTATCTCAGAAGGATTACGTCTGAATTTCTACAGAGGACGATGGATGAAGGACTTCAGGGACATTGTCTCTCTGGACTTTGTCTCTGGTGTGTTTCCTACCTCTGATCAGAACTGATATTGTAATAGTTCATGAAACTGATAACTTCCTCATCCAGTCCTGTTACCCCAAATAAACTGCAGAGACATGTGGAAACATCTGGTGGACTCACTTTCTCTGAGTCCGGGCACCAGCTTGAAGATAATCTCCTCCAGGGTGTTGTCCAGCCTGAGACCAGACAGAGGGACAAACGTTACAGAACCAGGTCTGGCAGAAAGAGCAGATAAATACCGGATCAGAGGAGAACCCCACCTCAGCATCTCCAGTGGGTTGGTCTCATGGACCTGGATGCCACATTTAGGACAGTCATTGCTCTCCTCAAAGTGCTGCACGATGCAGCTTTTACAGACTGCAACACACAACGGTTCACACGGGTTCAGGAAAATCAGCAGCAGGTGAGATTAGCTTAGATACGAAATCCAGTCACATGACGCCACGTCTCTGACATGCTGGACAAACCCGAGCTGTGAGGTTTGCTGACAAAAAGGCCAAAAAGTCAGCTTTAACAACCCACCACCTTTAAAAGGTCCTAGTCAAAGACCAGCCATTACAGTTCCAACTTGTAAATACATCCTCAAACCTCTAATGAAGAAATGATGAATGATCACAAGTTACTCAACAATTTCATGTGATCCAGACTTTCCTAAAGTCCCTCAAACTTCAGAAATGTTATGGTTTAGATAAATCGAAGCAAAAATTTTAAGGAACTATCCTCCTCCCTACTTCAGCTGCCAGCTGGGTTCTGACTTTATGAACCATAAACATGTGACCTGAGGGAACAGGAAGCTGAAGCTGAGGGAACAGGAAGCTGAAGCTGAGGGAACAGGAAGCTGAAGCTGAGGGAACAGGAAGCTGAAGCTGAGGGAACAGGAAGCTGAAGCTGAGGGAACAGGAAGCTGAAGCTGAGGGAACAGGAAGCTGAAGCTGAGGGAACAGGAAGCTGACGTTTACTCACAGGTGTGCAGGCACTCGGTGACTGTGGTCGGTTTGATCAGGTAACCTCGGCACAGGTAGCAGGTGATGAAATGGTTGAAGTCTTTTACCAAGTGCTTCCGTCCCGTGGCGGCCATATTTGTAGTTTTCTGTGTGTCTGGAGTCTCCTCCTAGCGTTAGGAGACTCGGAGGTCCATTCACATCAGCAGAGTCAGAAATGAAAGCGCAGTGAGCGTAACGAGCAGCAGAGCGGGTCAAAGGTCCTACTGTATGAAGTCCTGCTCCATAATGAGCCTGAAGTTCAGCAAACGGCACAATCCACTCAGACGTTATTCCATCATCACCAAACCACCGAGAAAATTCCTCTGGAGTCTCTGTCCTTCACACAAACACATTCCACAGATCCTCAGCGGGGAAAACGACGACTCGGCGAGCTTCACCTCCCAGCCAGGAGGCCATTTTTAATCCGTCAGGGGTCAAAGGTGAGCTAACGAGGAGCCGGTGGAACGAGGTGATGATGCTGACCTTTAACCTCTCACTGACCTCACCTGAGGAGATAAAAACAGACATTTAGAAAACAGGAAGCTGGAAAGTCAAATCCAAATAAAGTCGGGAAAGTTGACCCATTTCCCATCTGACGAGTCATCAATTCAACCAGCTGCAAATTCTGATTCATTTCACATTTTTAAATATTCAAATCATGTCTATAAAGACAAATAAACATGAATCCAATATTGATCAAAGGAAACATAAAATGATGTTATTTCATTACTGCAAATGATTATTTTACTAGTCGATTATTCTATCGATCATTCTGATGATTAATCAATTAATTGGATAAAAATGCTGATTTTTTTGTACAGAATTGCTTTTAATCTTAAATGCAAAATACATTGCATTAAAGTATTTTTTTTGTTTTGACCTTATTACTTACTGTGCTGTTCTTTTTAGTCTGTGTACTCAAGTTAGCAATTAATTAATTACTAAATTAGTTGACAATAATTGATTAATCCAATTTATTTATAGAAGTAGCAGAATTACTGCGCGACTCGCTCCCAGTTCATTCCCACTTTGATGAATTAGAGGAAATTTTGGATCTTTAAAAACATTCTGGATTCTGCTGAGCGTCCCAGTTGCACACACACACACACACACACCTTAAACCGGACCGTGACCCATTCCTCTGGACTGGATGGTTCTGTTGCACCTAATTGCCATTAAATGTGTCCGATCAGAACGTCATAATGAAACCCATCTAACAGCTCGGAAACGTCTCTGCTGACTTTATTTACCTCATTCTGGTGAATCATCTCCATTTCTGCTCTGATCTTTGCTGTAAATTCAAGTGAAGAGCAATTAATGTCAGAGACCGAACGCGTTTCACCACAGACTGATTTATTTCACAATCCAGCCTGAGTCTAAATCAGACAAGAAGAAGATCCAGAGCCAGAAGGGAAGTGAAGCTGCAGACAGAATGAGTCCGGCTGGGAATCTGCTGGAAAAACTCAAATTTAAAGGACAAATATTGAGTCATGCTGTGTTGACAAATTTACAAAATTCTCCAGGTGGATAAAAACTGGATTTCAGTGACAGGAAGAGGAAACTCAGCTCAGTTGACTGCAGAGCAGAAACAGAGTTCAAAGTTCAAACGGCTCACAGGAAGCTGGACTTTGTGAAATATGCAGAAACCTTTTGATTTTATCTCCATATTAATACTTTATGTATCCAAACGTTGGTGTGTTTGCAGTTTTTGTTTAAATCACAGATACAGCCAGACTCCCATCACGCCCAGTCGGTTCCACCCAGAATGATTCTGTAACCTGTCAGATCTCCAACAGGAGGCACAGCAGAAACATTCAGGTTTGATTTGGTTCTCACTCATCCTCCAACAAGGTTTTAATATGTTTGATCATTTTTACACACGAGCTGCTGGTTTAGCTAAATTCTGGTCTGTTTTTGTTTTTTAATGTGGGATTAAGATAGCAGTGCTGTGGGATCTATAAAAGAACAAAGCCTTTTCTGCTTAGTTCAGCAGATCCTTCTTTCTCATAAGAATCCATCATGGCTGCCACTAAAGAAGCTTTAAATGATAATCAGACATCTATCTGCAGGATGAAGGTCTTGGTGATGATATTTTTGCAGTATTATTGTCGTAACAGTGAATGTGACAATAAAAACTACTTCATCTTTGTTTTTAGGTAGCTGCATGACTGTAACTGGTCGGTGAAATGCATTGTGGGCCTTTTAGGTTCCTTCCTGTAAACTCCTAGAAGCACCATGGCAACAAGCTCTTTCTGGTTGGGATTAACGCTGCTAATCTGGAGAGTTTCAGATTTATTTCTGAAATGTTTTAGTTTGGTTCTGTTGAGTTGACCAAAACCAGAACTGAGACCAACTACTGGTTAAACGAACAGGAGTCAGACCTGATGGATGAATTTAATTATTGCAAAATTCACAGTTTCATGAATTTGCTAATGAAGTGAATCTAATTGGTTTCTTGTTAACTACAGCAACGTAAAAACCCAAAGTTTCGGAACCGAACAGCTCAGAAACTTTTCACCTGTTCATTGATGACGTCAGCCTGTATCATGGTGAAGCTGTCCAATCAGGAGCGCTCTGGGTCAGAGTCCCTCAGCCTGTCTGAGCCTCCTGCGCTGTCAGGTCAGATTGAAGCGGAGTCCTACTTTCCTGTCAGGTGCCGCTGCCGTGCGCGCGCGGCCGCCGCGTGTCGCTCAGGTGTGTGTGTGCGCGCGCGGCGCTGGTCCTCCCGCAGATCTGGATCCAGCCAGTTTGACTCTGCTGCTACCAGAAACGACCCTGAATCGTTTCTCCAGCCCAGAATCCTCCTCGGTGTCCGTCACAAATAACGAGCGACGCGCGCGAGCGCCTGCCTGCTCCTTCGTGCACGCACGCACGCGGAGTGGAACTGCTTATCTCATCGTTCAGGCGCGTCACGCTGTACGTCATCTGTGTCAAAACAACATCAGCAGGCGCCGCGCTGCGCCGTGACACACATGCGACACGTGCACGCGCCGCGCTGACCCTTTGCTGGATCCGCCGCCGCCGTACACGCGCGCAGATTCGCGCGCGCCGCTCGTATACGGACGGTAAAAGTTACGGAGGATGACGTCACAGGCTTTAAACGGAACCAAGCAGCTCGATTTGCGTGAACGCATCGCGATCCCGCATGTGCGCGTGCGCGGCAACGCACTTTGCGTTTCGGTGGGCATGGTGGGGGGGCAGAGGAGGAGGAGGAGGAAGAGGAGGAGGTCCAGCCTGCCAGGCAACGTCAAAGTTTGTCCAGAACGCGGCGACGTCAGAGGATGAATAAGATGAGAAATAATCAGGAAATAAAAACACGCGGCTCACCTCCACCATGACGCCGCCTGCGCGTCCCGCTCACTTCAGCCCGGCCCGTGTGCGCCGTGGGAGGACAGAACACGGAACTGGTCGGCTCGGTTCTGCCCCAGTCCGCCCAGCAGTCAGTCAGTCAGTCAGGCAGGCAGGCAGAGAGCAGCGGTGGGCGGGGAGCCACTAGGCAGGCAGGCAGGGCGAGGAAACTGAAAGCGATTGTGTAACAGTGACTATCGGCCTCAACACACACACACACACACACACACAGAGCTGTATCTGCCGTGAGGAGATGAAGCACAGCTCATCTTCCTCTGGGTCAGGTTGGTGATGCTGCAGTTTGTTTTATTCTGATGTTGAATTTATCCAAATCAAAGATTATCTAATAAACAGAAAACCATTAAAGAGCTGGTATTATTCTTTATTATAACTTCTTTATAATTATTCCTCCCATTTCAGTCTAACTCAGAGGAGTCAAACTCCAGTCCTCAAAGTGTCCTGCAGGTTTTAGATGTGCCACAGGTACAAACACTGGAATGAAATGGTTTAATTATCTCCTTCTTGTGTAGATAAATTCTCTAGAGACTTAATGACCTAATTATTCTATTCAGGTGATGCAGCAGAGGCTCATCTAAAGGTTGCAGGGCAGCAGCCCTGACACCTCATACCAAACTGGGAGCTGATCAAGAATCCTGTGGAATGGACTTCAGCACCGGGTTCATGAAGTTCTCCACATGGAGCATTAAATCAGAAAAAAGAGTGAACGTGGGTCTATTTGGTTCTTCATTTACTGTGGAACCACCACTCACGTTAGTAAACCTTTTACAGAATTAGACTTCTCTCTGCTGCGACACACTGGTGACCTGTCCAGGGTGAACCCCGCCTCTCGCCCAGAACGTAGCTGGAGAGGCACCAGCACCTCCTGACCCCATTAGGGACCAGGGTGAACAGAAAATGGATGGATGGATGGATGGATGGATGGATGGATGGATGGATGGACTTCTCTCTGCATCTCCTCCAGAGTCACCATGGGCCTCTTGTCTGCGCTCCTGGTTGATGGTTTTGGTTAGCAGCCATGTTTTGTGCTGTCTGGGTCAGTTTGTCCAGATCAGCCCTCCAGGACTTCTTGTTGTACCCAGTGGTCACTGAGTCATCATCCAGATCCTCCACATCTTTCTAAGCATCCTAGTTGCTCCCTGGGGCCTCAGCACCAGGATTCCTTATTGAATCCAACCCCCTCAGATCTGCGCCACTGTTCCCTATGACCTCCATGTGACCTGAGGTTTTTCTTCCCTGCCTCCTCCCACCTGAGCTTACCTTGATCCTTGTGACTGTGGACAGGTTCTCGTGCCTGTGAGTTGTCAATGAAAGGTTTTTGCCTTTAAAAGTTACTGTAAATAATGAGACGTCTGATTAAAACGAAGCATCTTCTGTATTAGAATGAGTTCAGGGTTGCATCTTGTCTGAAATGTCTCTACTAAGACAGCTTTCATCCTGGTGTCAGTTTTCCTCGGTCAGTCAGAATAAAGCCTCCACTTGGACCAGCATGTCTTTGCTGCTAGCTGCCCTCTTGGCCAGAACCGACTCTTTAAGAGGGCCAACTGGAGGGAAAACAGTCTTCAGTGACATCACTCTGTGGGATATGACCCCTTGTTATGGGGAAGTGGAATGAGTCACCATGGTAACCACTGTCCTACTGTGGGAACTGTAAAATATCCATGATGTTTCGTTTGATTCTTTGATAACTCTTGATGTGAAACGATGAATGATCAACTAGCAACAACTGAAAGGATAACTGTTGATCTTCATGGTAGTTTGAGTGAGGAGAAAAGCTTGAAGTTTGAATTCAGACCGGATGTCATGCGTGACATGGACAGACAGACATGGACAGAAAGACATGGGCAGAAAGACATGGACAGACAGACATGGACAGAAAGACATGGACAGACAGACATGGACAGAAAGACATGGACAGAAAGACATGGACAGACAGACATGGACAGACAGACATGGACAGAAAGACATGGACAGACAGACATGGACAGACAGACATGGACAGCAGCGTTGGACGGAGAGGACACATCCAGCTGTGAGACGAGGACAGCAGCCGTATTTTTATCAGTTTATTTCAATCCCACAGCATCACATGCTGGATCTATTGTGTAATGCTCTACATAGATCTGCTCTACATGGAGACATAAGTTATATTTACTGAAGCTCAGGCCTGGACCGTGTTATTTATATAATCAGTGCTGGAAAAGTATTTGCCCCCTTACAGATTTCACACTTTCACAAATAAATTTTCCAGATCATCAGACAAATATTAATATTATGAAAACATGATTAACTTTATTACGGCTTCTTCTTGTTAACTGTTTCCTCCACCGGTGTTTGTTTCTGCCAATAAAGGTTTTACTGATATGGAGGAATGTAAACAGACTTTTTGATTTCATTCCACAGTATCTCAGTCTGATATAAGTCCATGCTTTGACTAGGCCTGGCCAAAGTCATGATTTAATGAATTTCTTACGCTGGTTAGAGGTTTTCTAATCTGGTGCAAATGCCAAGCATGCTAAAGTCACATTAAACACAAAGTTTAACTGCCAGAAAATCCTGAAAGAGAAAGTTGAATTGTCTTTGTGTTCTGTTGGGACAGCTGTGGTTCTGGTTGTAGAACTCTACCATGGTGGCCATTTTTCCAGAATTTGCTGATATTCTGCATTAAAGAGAAGGTGTCTGATTTCCTCCACCTCCTTCATGAGGCGTAGCAGAACGCTCCAGCAGCCTGTCCTCCGTTCTCCTTTCTCTGCTCATTGTTCTGTATTCTCACTCTGCAGGAATGTGGATCAACTTTTGAACCCCCCAATTACTGACCGCTGCTTCTTGAATTCCCCTCCTCAAGCCCTCTTCTCTTCCCTGCACATCTGATCCGCTGCAGTCTCTCTCTGCTCTTTCAACTCGCCCGTCTCTTCCTCTCATCCTTCTTTCCGTCTCCTTCGTCTTCCATTTTGAACCTTTTCACAGTCCTCCTCTCTTCCTTGCATCATAATTTCTGGTTGCCAGTCATCTGTCCGTCTGACTCATCCTCAGTTGTACTTTCACATCAGATGACTCATTCTGTGTTTGAGTTTCACTGCTCTTCCTGAGTGAAGCTGTTTCACTGTAGTGAGGGTTTCTTACCTGTTTTGCATCGTTTTGTTCCCTCCTCCTCATCAGAACGGGCCCAGAGCTGAGGAAGAAGGCCGGACCCTGAGAACGAAGCGATCAGCAGCTGAGCAGCAGCTGAGCAGCAGCTGAACTGCAGCACATGCCAAACTGGGATCGTTTTCAGGGTGTGATCAGATCAGAAACTCATTCATCACTGCAGTAGTTTGGACCAAAGATGTGTTCATGGTGAAAACATGCAGGCAGGATCAGCACAAAACAAACAGATTCCTCCACTTCGCTCATCATTTTCAGCTTTCTACTCATCCAACATCACTGAAAACACCTTCAGCTCAGACAACACGTTAATACTTTTAATAGACATGAATCATACACAGTTTTGGGAAAGAGAAAAAAGGTCCAGCAAATTTGGACATAATAATATGATTTTGGCTAAAACAGTTTATTTTGGAGCTCAGTTGCACTTTACAGCAGAGGTTTGTTAAAACTGTCATCACGTTGAGAAACTTTGTTATGAGACAGATAATCTGTGAAAAGATCCTCCACCTCCTCAAGCTGGTCAAAAGCAACCAATCAGAGCCAGGAGGAGGGACTTAGTGCTGTCAATCAACAGCAGTACTCTCTGCTAAACGCATTAATGGTGGAAAAATAACTGTTACAGGAAAACCTTTTATCTGTGTTCGTGGCAGGCTGTGAATTAGCTGTAGCAGAATGTGTAACTTTGTAGCAAAAGGGAGGGTGAGGAGCACCAGAGTGATTGACAGCACTAAAACCCTCCTCCTGGCTCTGATTGGCTGTTTCTGACAGTGTTGTATTTCCGCAGTTAGGAGCTAAATTTTTTTTTAAAGATTATCTGTCTTATATTGTCAGAAATGATAATTTTAACAGATAAGTAAACATTTTTGAATAACAATAACATCTTCAGCTTTAAACATGGCAGAAAGTTGGACTTTATCAGGCTGAACTGGCTTTCTGATTCCTTCTTTCATTTTTATAAAATCATAGTTTCAGATTTTCTCTCTGAAGTTGCAGCTCAGCCAGATGAGTCAGAATGAAACTTTTAGAAATGTATTTGGCTCAAACTAATTTTCCTGGCATCAGCTTGTTTCTCCAAACAATAAGTAGAGGAGCCTGAACAGCCACTGCAGTGTGAGCTCAGCCCAACACCTCACTGCCTGCGTTTAGTTCATTCACTTTATCTAGTTGCTGTAATTCTGTCACATGATGAGGCTTAAGTAAGAGCTGATCTCTGCTGTTTTGTTAAAAACAAACTGCAGAGCCTGCTGCTGGTCCGTCTTCCTCATGCATCAGAAAAGCAGCACCATGTCTGTTCCTGAGAACGGGTCGGCCACCGGCCGTTATCGGCCTGCAGCTGGACAAACAGCTGACCATTCTCTGCATTGTCTGCTGGTGTCACATGAGAAGCCTTTTCCGCCTCCACCGTCCCTCTGTGGTCGCCGTAGCGACCAGCTGTCGTCTCCTGTCTTTAAACTTGAACCCGGGGATCGACGGCGACCTGAGCTGGTTCTGCCGTTGAGGAGAACTGCTCTCCACCCGGATCAACCAGCTCCACCTGTTTAACCAGCAGCTGGAGGAGGATCACAGACCCACATGAGAGCATGTGAGTCTGGACCTCAGTTCAGCCTGGTTCACAGCAGGACGGACGGTGTGTGTGTGTGTGTGGGTGTGTGTGGGTGTGTGTGTGTGTGTGTGTGTGTTTACAGCAGGTGTTGTCTCTGCTCTTGACCTTTGCCACTGTGAGGATGATGGAATGTGAACACGTGATCTTCGTCAGACACGCCCAGTTTCTCTGACATTGAACAGATGAATGCTTTCGTCTCGTTCTGTCACTGTGCAGACTCATCAGCTCCCCGATGATGATGATGAACACATCATCATCTTCATGATGTGCAGTTGTTGAAGGAACCAGATTCAGACAGTTTGAGTTTAAAATCAGTAACAGCAGAATGACTGAGGTTCATTCACACCAGTTCTGGTTTAGTTTGCTTTAATCCAACCTGAGCTTGTTTGCCCAGAAAGTCCAGTTCGTTCAGGGAGGCGTGAATGTGTAATCAAACTGTGATTCACTGATGATGTTTTTCTACCTTATAGACTCGGTTCTATGAGGACCGTGTCTATATCCACCTCCAGCTGCTGTGGTTCTTTCTCTCTGCTCTGAGTCAAACCAACCTGTTCCCCTCCTGGCCTGTGGGGGCGCTGCACCAAGAGCCACTGAAGAAAGTGACCCAAAAACCTCTGGAAACACTGAGGGCAACTTCCTTCTTCACCAAGTGGAAACATAAATGGAGTGGTGTCAGATTTTAGCGGTTGGAGGATTTCTTTTTAATCTTACGTAAAAAAATAAAAATAAAAAAGAACACAAGCTTTTCTCCCTGCATCACTAGGCTAGCACATTTGTTTCAGTTGTATTTACCCAGAATACCTTGTGTTGCAATCCACTTCCTGCTTTTGGAGCGGTCTCTGGTCCACTTGGTGTTCACAGTTCAACCGAACCCAGACTGAGGTTTGCAGTCTGCTGTAATCCAACTCCAGTCCATTTGTCTAGGAAGTCTGGTTAACTTGGGTGGGGGGGGGATTCATAATTTAAATCAAAAAGTGATTTCTTACACACTTTCTGGGCCTTGATTCAACCATGAACTCTCTTCAGTCTAATGTATTGTTGAGTTAAACATCAGGAACATGAAGCAGCAGATCTGCAACAGAAAGAAAGAGACTTTATTCCAGATGTTGATGTAAAGTTTATTTTTCTGTGTTAGATCAGAAGCTGTTGAAGGTAAAGTGAGGATGTGAACCTTCCTCGCTGTCAGAGCTCCTTCAGACACGTGGTGGAGGCTTTTTGATGCTGTGAGTTACGATCGGACGGTGTCTCTTAGTGAAGGATTATCTGCTCCCTCATAAACAGCTCTGAGACCCTCCATCCGATGGAGCTCCTTCCTCTTCTGCCAAATGGGGATTCTGGGTGAGTGGAGGATTTATGCTGCTAATAATAGAGCAAACTAGATTTATTTCCAGGGAGCGATTCTGCAGGGGCCTATTTATAATTACAGAAACCAATGATACATCCCTCAGGGTTTATCGCCTGACCCGGCTACCGGGACGCAGCTGACCGAGCAGCTCTGACAAACAGACAATGTGTGAAGACGCTGCTGGGCTGATGACAGACATCCCAGGAGGATATGAGGAAGGAGTGGCGGCTCGTTTCTGGTTTGTCTTCTTTATCTGAAATGGTGATAAAAGCTGATGAAGCTGTGGCGCTGTCAGCAGAACATCACACTTCATCACACACACAGAAATAACTGGCTTGTTGTTGATTTTCATGGCTGTTTGCAGGGACAGGAGCCTCTGAACAGATCAGACAGCATTAAAGGATTGTTAAAATCATCATTACACATCAATATCTTGGTCAATGTTTCATTTATTACGTTTCAAATACAACTCTAACCTGATGGTTTTTAGGTGGTGCATAGAAGCTGAATGCTGCTTCTCCATGTTTGGTTCTGGTTCTGGATGCAGAGCAGAACCAGAACCAGTAGACCTGGGGGGTCTGGAGGTTGATACAACAACAGCAGATCTTTAAGACATTGAGTGATTTATAAAATGCCAGCAGTATCTTATTCTCTCAGTGATGTTCTCCATCTTACTGGTTTTAGTCAGAACTCCAGCAGCAGCTTCTCAATCAGCATTCAGACCTGTGAAGACACTGTTTCAGTAATCAATGCGACTAAAGATAAACTCATGGATGAGTTTCTCTGATGCTGAGACATTAGTCCTCTAATCCTGGAGATGTTCTTCAGGTGACAGAAGGCCAACTTTGTGACTGTCTTAATGTGGCCCTGAAGGTTCAGGTCAGAGGTCAGCCTGATCTCTAGTTTCCAGCTGTAAGAATTGAAACTATGTGTTGAATCTAGATCTAAAGCTCTACATTGTTCCTCTTTAGGTCCAAAGATAAGTTCAGTTTTGTTTCTGTTCAGAAAGTTTTGTCACATCCACATTTATCTGTTCCCAGCATTGGTTCAGTGGTGGATGGTTCAGAGTCACCTGGTCACATCGTAATGTAGAGCTGTGCATCATCTGCGTAGTTATGGTAGCTAATCTTAATTCCTGATATAAATCCATATATAAATGTCCCTTCAGATCCAGTGGTTCTATAATCCTGAAGCAGCTGATTAAAGGAGGAGGTTCAGTGGATTCCTAAGCTGTGACAGTTCCCTAATGAAATCTTCCCATTTTTGAAGATCAACATGACTCAGAGGTTTAATCTTAGCTTGTAAATCTTCAACTGACTGGTTTTAAACCATTAAGTGATCATCAATGACTGGACCGCCCATCATTCCTGACATTGATCTGCCTCTGGCGTGTGATTGGTGAGCGATGAGCTCAGCCAGAGCGCCTCATGCGTCCCAGTTTGATGTGAAACGTGAAGTTTGACCAGACTGGCCAGCTGTCCAGGAAGGTGACCGCCCCGCTGACGGACGGCCCGCTGACGGACGCCCGCTGACGGACGTCCCGCTGACGGACGGCCCGATGACACCCAGGAGCGACCGGCTCTGAGGAGACGTTTGGAAGTGACTCTATTTATTGCTCCAGCATCATCGACCTGTCTCCTCACGGTGACATCACTGCATTTTCCCTGCATGCTCAGCATGGTGGGATTAATGACGGGGAAACGGATCTCTGTTTCACATTTGATTTAAAAACATGAGCCTCCTCTAAACATGGCTGCACGTCTGTTTACAACCACATTGAAAAGATAGTTTGGCTTTCAGTGTCAGTCTATAAATTTTATAAAGTGATGCTGAGTTGTCATAGTTTTAATTAGCAGCTTGTTTAGAAGCAAATGTTTTACTTTTCCTGATCCAATTTTCCTCATTTAAATCTTCATCATAAAGCAGCTTCTGTTTTAATACACACATAAATACACATTTTTATTTATATAACTTTGTTTAGATAATTGTTTGGATGGATACAACTCAAAAATGATTTCTATTAATAGTGACTCACATCACAGGTGATGGGCAGAATTATACTGTACTAACAGAGATGGAAAGTAGACAAGAGGGCTCACTCTGATTCAAATTCCCACATCCAAATTAATTTTAACATCAAATTAATTCTAGTTACATATAAACAGCTGAAACTCTGACTTTGCTTCAGGAAACAAGGATAGAAATCCACCTGTTGATAATCAATGGAACATTGATCAATATGTTTGATGATCATTTTAAAGATGACTTGACAAAATAATTTTGATTTTGATATTTGACAAAAAATAATGTTTATTGCTTGTTTCATAATTGGTGACTGTATTTTGTTTTTATGATGTAAAACACTTCGAACTGTCTAGTTGCTGAAATGTGCGATACAAATAAACTTAATTTGACTCTCCAGAGTTACACTGGATTTGTGCTTAATAGTGAATGAAAATATAATAATTTACTCTTGAATCTCAACTTCAAGCAAAAATGTTATCATTTAGTGAATAAGAAATACTTCTACTACAACTAAAAGAAAATTATATACATTTCTTACAAAATATTTTTACAAGAAATGTATAAGTTACTTTTCTTGTAACTTTGCCAACAATTAAAATTTAAATGGTGTATTAAAATAAAGTCAGATTTCTCTGAAAAGCGAGTTATAAACCCCAAGGGATTTAACAAAATCAAATCCAAATTTAAACGTACGAAATTAGCTAAAAACCTAAATCAAAAGTCAAAATAATACAATAAGATAAATATATTTTTCTTATAACTTAAACTTAGATTAAAAAATAAAATAAAAACAAAATAAGAACTATAAAATAAAAAGTTTTTCTTTTAAACATTTTCAGGTTCTCAGGTGAAACAAAATAAAATGTTTAAAAAGAGTTTTCACCTTTAATGTCAGCAGAGTGACACCTCTGTCCTGTCCTCCATCTTTGCATGCTGACACAGTGATGTCCAAACTGGGAGGACTGGGGGCCGGACGCGGCGCAGCAGCACGAGGACAGTAACACGACCAGACTGATATAAAAGAGCCGCAGGCTGCAGAGGGACAGACACAGAGGGACTCTACCGGGACACCAGAGGACCCAAATCTGTCCCAGAACCTCCAAGCTTCATCAGGATGGGACTGCTGAGTGTGGAAGAACTGGTAGGTTCTGCTCTGTTAACTGGGAATGATGGTGTGCTGGATTAGGGGCGTGTAAATTAATTTATTAAAATTTAAATATGCAATTAAACATCAGTTATGGTTACATCTTCACCATAAATAAAGAGGGTTTTTTTACTACCTCAGTCCCTAAAAGAAATAATTTTATTTAACTTTTGCACAAACTAGCAGAAGATGCAGTAATTTAGCAGAAATATTTTAACAAATATTGCTGAAAAATACTAAACATGACAGTATTTTAGGTTTGTGTGTTTAAACGTTGTGACTCATCGCTGCAGGTGACCGGTAAGAGGTCAGAGGGCAAAGAGCCCAGCGACTTCCAGGGGGGCGAGTATGAGGCAGCCGTCAACCAGGAGAAGCAGGATGACCGTCGGTCGCTCCGGGAGCTGCCAGGGGGAGGCGGAGCTTCGGAGGAGGAGGTCAGCGTGGTGGCTCTGAACGTGAGTCTCCTCTGCTGGATCCAGAACCAGATCCAGAACCAGAACCAGAATCAAGCTTCTTTACTCAAACTAAACACTTGTTTCTGTCACATTCCTGGTTCTAAAGAAAAACATCTCAGTTATTTTAAGGAGGTTTAAAAAAATCTATAACATTTCACACCTTTAACCAGTTGCAGGAAGAAAGTTTAAATCTCGATGAGTTGCATTGTCACACTCTAAAATGTTAGAAGAGAAACTTTGGTGATATTAAAAGCTAATATTAAATATAATATTCAATGTTGTTCATTTTGTGCGCACAAGCTTCTTCTTTGCTCTTCATTCCTTCCTTGAACTTAAACTGGGACAAAGTTGAAACTCCGCTTTGATTTCAGGCTTACTGCGCAGTTTTACCTGTCTGTGCTGCCCCCTGGAGGTACTGAAGTGCATAACAACTTTGATTTATCAATTACCTACTTAGAGAAAAATTTGCCTGACCAAAAGCTAATCCCATCATCTTTAGAAGATATTTGCAGCTGAATATTGTTTTAAAACATAGTATACAATATATAATATTTATAAAGGAAAGGCAGCAGCACACATTACAACCCATCCTTCCTAAAAAGGTTAAAACGTTAAAGAGTGCCATTTGTTACAAAAGTAACAGCAGTTACTTTTTGATTGCAGTTTATTTTTCATAGTCAAAGGTAAAACAGGCCCTCATAAACGGTTTGCCTTCCTGGGACTCAGAATGCTTTCTGCAGCTGATCTCTACTTTATAAGGTAACGTCTCTCCTGGTATCTTAGAGGACTGTAGAGGACATTTTCCAGTTTTCTGTCCACCTACTCGGTACTTTCTTAGAACTTCACTAAATGTACTGTGTAGTTTTAGAATGTCTTCTAGTATTTACTGGGCATCTTCCAGGTGTTTTTCCCAGTCTGCTGTGAATGAATCTAAGGAACATTTTCAGTACCTACAGGGTATTCTCTGAAACCTACTTTTAGTTCCTCTGGTTTTTGTGACTTTTTTAAAACTTTTCTTTGCCTTTGCTCCGTCAGACGGACAGAAGCGGGAGGCTGAAGCTGGAGACGGTGGACGATCTGTTCAACATCCTGCAGCTGAGGAAGAGGAGGAAGGAGAGGAAGTCTTCTGTGTTCAAGAAAACTGAACCGGAACCAGAGACAGTGGTAGGACATCGTCAGGTTGTTTTCACCTGAACCAGAACAGGTTCCAGTTGGACCAGTTGGAAGGTTCCAGATTGGACCGGGTACAGCAGCAAAGCCTTGCTTTAGTTTAAACTCTGTGGCGCTTTGTGTATTTCCAGCCAGAAACGGTGGATGAGCAGCTGTTCCTCACGGCCGTTATAGAGAACAAACTTCCTGTGGTGGAGAAATACCTGTCCGATGGAGGAAACCCAAACGCAGCCGATAACGTGAGAGAGGAACTGTTAAAAACCATGGAAATGTCTCTAATTTGCAAAGTTTATGAATAAAATGCTTTTTATTTTCCAGTTTCAGAGAACTGCTCTGCACAAAGCTTCCTTCAAAGGACACGTGGAGGTGATGAGAAAACTTCTGGAAGCCGGCGCAGCCATAGAGCAGAAAGACAAGG
Organism: Alfaro cultratus; assembly: GCA_903066825.1. Taxonomy (NCBI): domain Eukaryota; kingdom Metazoa; phylum Chordata; class Actinopteri; order Cyprinodontiformes; family Poeciliidae; genus Alfaro; species Alfaro cultratus. Next base: position 19,976 of record CAEFZX010016288.1, on the reverse strand, counting down.
TCCTACTCTCTCTCCTTCTGTCTCACACACCCCATTACACACACAGCCTGACAGTGAGGTGTGTGTTTGCGTTGCAGCTGGAGGCCACAGCCGTCCATTGGGCCTGCAGGGGAGGCAGCCTGCCAGCCCTGCAGCTCCTGCTCCACCAGGGAGCCAAGTTCTCCAGCAGAGACAAGGTTAGTTTGCCTCTCCCTAGTGGCGACACACGGGACTGCATGTGCAGATGTGTGGAGATGATGTTTCCTCCTCCTGATGCGCTCAGTTGCAGAGCACGCCTCTTCACGTCGCTGTGAGGACCGGACACTGCGAGTGCGCCGAGCATCTGATCCACTGTGGAGCCGATGTCAACGCCAGAGACAGAGTGAGCATTCAGACACTCAACAACTCATCTGATTGTTAGATCCATAAACGCTGCAGGTCGCCTCTGATTTCTCAAATACACCGCAAAAATGCAAAACCCTTACCAAGTATTTTTATCTTAGTACACCCGAAATAAGACAAAACTAACTTACAAGTAACTTTTCAGCAAGAAAATGTTTTAAGTCAATAATTTCATAATGTTGGTGAAAAACTACAAGTTCCACTGGCAGATTATTTCACTTATAACATGTAAAGTGGGTGAAATAATCTGGCAGTGGAACTTGTACTTTTCCATGAATATTAAGGAATTATTGACTTAAAATAACTTGTATGTCTTACAGTTCCTTGTAAGTTAGTTTTGTCTTATTTCAAGTGTACCAACTTATTTTGAGCAGAAAGTTGATCAGAACTACTCGATAGGGTTTTGTGTTTTTGCAGTGTATTTGACGTTTCTGGTTGTTTTTTGTTGGCCTGCAGGACGGAGACACACCAATGCACGATGCTGTGAGGATAAACCGATTCAAGATGATCAAGCTGCTGATGATGTACGGCGCCAGCCTCAGCACCAAGAACAGCGTAAGTCCCATCGGTGCTGCTGGACTCCAGCTTGGGTCCAGGTCCAGTAGAGCTCAGTCTGGTCTGCTCCTTCTCTGCAGGATGGAAAAACTCCAATGGAGACGCTGTATTCATGGCAGAACGGAGCCAAGAGCCTGCTGTATAACTTCAATGAGGAGAAGCCCTGATGGCCTGGACTGTCTGCAGGAAACAGACGATTCAGGGATCTGAACCGGCAACCCGCTGGCTCATTAGACCTTTGGTCTCTATCAGGGAACATTCAGCGACAATGTGAAGTCCAGGCAGGAAGAGTTTTGTCTCTTCAGAGTCAGCTGGACGCTGCTGGTCGGTGTCCAGCTGACAGAAAACGATTTCTTCAGTTTTTCTTTATTTAATATTGAGCTGAGTTGAGTTCAGTGACGATGCACCAGAAGGTGATTAATGTATGGATGAATGAGACGTTTATTTATTGATGTGATTTATCTAACAGTGAGTGGCTCGTTGTGTTGATCTGCACCTGAAGTTTTTGTGCTGTTTAAGGGAAATAAGTCAGAACAAAGTAAGTTTGATCTCCAGGTTGGACAGAATCTCTCTCCTTTCCTTCTAGTTTTTATTCATTCTGATGATCAGTAAATATATAGTAAGGCCGTCCTGCTCCTTTCCACCCTTCTGTTGGGGACAAAAACTGATAGATTGTTCAAAAAGTTCTCCCATCAGGCGACCATTAGGATATTGTTAACAGAGAGACAGAGCTGAAACGCTGCTGATGGTTCAGAGGAAGTTTGACATGTAAAGTTATTGAAACAAATGGATTTTGTAAGATGTCTGTAACTGTTGGTTTTTATTGATTGAAATATAAATATTTAATAAACTTGTCTTTGATTTGAACTTGTTTTATTCTTGTTTGTCTTCAGCAGACATGGGTAGAGAAGTTAGCAGCTATCAGCACTAGCTCAACATATTTTCAGTCTAGTTAAAGTAAAAAATAGCTGTGTGTTTAGGTTTAAAAAAATTACGTTACAAAAAAGCCAGATGAACGATCAGGTATCATAATTCAGAAATAACAGTGTGTGAAATCAACAGGCAGCTGAAGGGACTGGTTCATAACCCTCACAGCCAGTTCAATGCCTCAACTAGAAACCTTTAGCTTAATCCGTCTTTACTGTCACTGGTGGAAAAGATCCTTATTTAATATCACTAAACACATTGCCTGCTGTGGGGGGAAACAAAGGCTGGTGGGGGGTAAATAAAGCCTGGCATGAAGCCTCTGATGGCCCTAGGATCTCTGGGACCCTCAAACCCCTCCACCATGATAAAGTAGCAGCACACGGAGGGGGAAAATATATTACTTTTACTAGAATATTTGCTCATACAAGTGTCTCTAACTCTACTTAAGTAGAGAATGTGAATAGTTTTGTCACCTCTGCTTAAAATTACTGTCTTCTTGTCTGACCGTTGCTTTCCGGTGATTAATTTTGCATTCCGAGCTCAAATATAGTTCATGAACGCCGCACACCTACAGCGCATGCGCAACTTCTGTTCGGCTCCGATTGGACTCTTTCAAACGCAGAACCGCGACTGTTTATTGTGATGTAGCTCGACGCCAGTTAGCATGTCAATTTAAAAAGAAGAAAACGTATTATTTTTTGCTTGTATGTAAATTCTATGAATGTAAAGCAGCTACGTGAGTATTTTTCAGTTCTGGGCGTAGCTGTAATATGAGAGCTGGGTTGTTTTTTCTTTAAATTTACCGAACTTTAGCAAAGTGTTAGCCGTGTCCAGCTAGCCGTGTTAGCCGTTGACAGGTGACAGCGTTTCATGTCGTCAGGGAAAAAAACAAAAACAAATTTAGGTAAAATTTTTGAAAGATAACAAAAATGAAAACAATTGTTCGACAGCATGTTATATTTTAGATATATTTTGAGCGCAGGCATCGTTATCTAGCATTGAAACATAGAAGGAATTTTCCCCCTTTATCGGAAAGCTTCAAGAAAAAGAAAACAAGAAATTCTGGTCAGTTTTTAACATTATAAAGGCAGTGGGCTTTGCACCATATGTCCTGCCCTGATTTGTCAGTTCGTTGAAACCTTTCATTTAATTGCCATCGAGAAGTTTCTGCCTTTAGATAATTTGTGTTTTTGAATGTTTTTGTTTTTCTGTCTCTGTAGAAAAATGACTGACTCCTGCCTGAACCAGACTGACCTACGAAGACTCGCTGAAGATGGGAAAAGTAAACTCTCAGCAGAGTTCTTCCCCTCACCAGAACTACGGGTCAGACCGAGCTGTTTGGTGGTTTAACAAGTTATTTTAAAGGATTGAATCTCAACATGCCGCCTGTTGGGATCTGTCTTCATTGACCTACAGTGCTTGTAACTGTTTTTTTGTTTTGTTTTGTTTTGCAGCATTCCTGCATCGAGGATAAAGAACACCTGCAGGTTTACCTCAGAATCCGACCCTTGACCTCAGCAGAAACAAGCAATGGAGAGTCACAGGTAGCAATGCTTCTAACTGTGGAGACAATGTGAAATTAATCTGGAAGACAACCTGCAGAAGATCACACAGATCGTATTTGCTTTTGTTGCAGGACTGTGTTGCCATGGAAACCCCAGATACGATTCTCCTGAAGCCTCCCAGTCTGTCCCTTTTGGCCCGGCTCAGCACTGATAAATCCCTTCCTCAGACCGGCCAGCGCTTCCAGTTCTCCAGGGTGAGACTTTGACTGGGACATAAACAGGAAGTCCATCTGATTCTTGTTAAATGGATCCACAATTAGTTAGTTATTAGTTACACTACATATGTTATTGTACATGTTATTGTTATTCATAAAAAAACATAATGTATCTTTATTATATTTTCTACTTATGTAGGTTGCAACTTTCTCAGCTGTGTAATGCCTGCTGGGCCGATGATGCGTTTAGGTCATAGTGAATTCAAACAAAACAAAACGTCATGGTGGCTGATGAGGGCCGCCCACAAAACGTCTGGATGGAGACAAACCGCCTCAAAGTTTTTATCCGCGTCATAAGCAAGTTATCTATGGAAACAAGCTAATGTGATTGGCCTATCTACTGTTTACTATATTAGCTAGCGCCAACACCATTAGCAGCAGCTAACACACTAGCAAGATCTATTGCCATTTGCCATAGCTAATCATTACTAGCGCTAACAGCATTAGCGAGAGCTAGAACCATTGGCAGGAGTTAGAGATAACGCCACTAGCAGGAGCTAAAACTAGCAAAACTAGCAGGCGGTAGTGCTAACTCCATTAGCAGGAGCTAAGAAATTGGAAGACGAATAGATGTTAATTGTGAAGCATCTTTAACTCGTTGTAACGAACCATTCTATTATATTTGAAAGTGTTTTGATCCCGATGCTAACGTAAACATTTTGAATGATAAACTTCAGCTTTTTTCAGCGTTCCCTCGCCTTCTGGCCCGGCAGCAGAACCAACATCGGCTTCCTCCTCCTCATCTTCATCTCCTCTTGTCATTTCTGTATTGTCGTTTATTTCAATGTGCTCTGGTTCAAATTGAAAGTGTTGAACGTTACTTATTGCACAATAATTTGTGTTCTGGCTATATGGAGCTAGCGCTGTAGCACCTAGCATATGTCATATTCCCAGGATGCATTGCAGCGTAAGCAATATATTTGTGTGACAGTGTTAATTTTTAAATGATTAAAACTTATCAGCTTTTAGTATTTTTACTGAATGTTTCTCAGATGAAGTGTGTTATTGCTAACGGAGGATTGATATAATGGTTCTGTCTCGTTAAGGTTTACGGCCCAGAAACGACACAAAGTGAGCTGTTTGAAGGCACCGTCAAAGATCTGGTCAAAGATGTCCTGGAAGGAGAAAACTCTCTGGTTTTCACCTATGGAGTCACCAACTCTGGGAAGACCTTCACGTTCCTTGGTACAGCAACCCGCAGTGTGAAGGACCTGCTGCCTGTAGGGAACGCTCAGAGCTCACTGTGCTGCTGTTTGTGCTGCTGAAGGTCCCGACTCTGAAGCTGAAGCTGGAATCCTGCCCCGGGCGCTGCGCCTCATCTTCAGCAGCATCGGTGACAACGTGTTCCAGGGCCTGAGCGTCAAGCCTCACCGCTGCAGGGAGTTCCTGGCTCTGAGCCGCCAGCAGCAGGCCGACGAGGCGCTGTTCAAGAACAGCCTGTTCAAACAACTCAGAGAGGTGAGCGACTCCGGGCCGACCCCTGCTGGACCCGGACGGGCCCAACTGAAGAAAACCTAACTGTTTACAGGAGGCAGACTTTCAGTTAGACTCTGAAATGATTTTATCGTGGTTGTATATGAACTGAGTCAGATGAATAAACCTGGTTATCTAACAGGGAGAAGTTGAACATAAATTTCTAATCTTCATTACATTAAATATTAATGACAAGCATTAGTTCTACAGGAATCCTACATTAGTGGAGTTTCTCTCTCAAGCTTTGAATATTTTTATATGACTGAATTGAATTTGTTAGATTTCTGTTTAAGTTAGATTTTTTAAAGTTCCTTCAGGCGACATTTGTAGTAAATTCCCACTGAATAATCTGAACTGACCCAGTTACCATGTCAACAACACATTTCCTTGGCATAACTTTCTATATTTTTAGGCAGATATTTCTGAGAGAAATTCAATGAACATTCTTAAAACTGAATTTATACTTAGGAGTCCAGACTGAGTTAACACGGTAACAGAATCAGGATCAGTAAGGTTCACTTTTAAGAGTAAAGCTCGACTTTCTGCTCAGCGTTGCTAGGAAACCTGTTGACCTCTGGAGGTCACCTGATGCTGGATGTAATCTGTTGGTTTCTGTTTCCTTCAGAATGAGAAGAGCTGCAGCAGCCTGCAGAACACGACTAACCAGACTTGGTTTGAAGGTGAGTCTGATATCTGTTTATTTCAACCAGCAGCTTTTCTAATTATTTTACTGATTAAAGCTGCAGTAGGCAACTTTTGTAAAAATGTAGTGTACTTGCGTGTTGAAACTGTCACTGTGTCCTGACAGAATAAAATGAAACAGTTAATCAAACTCTTCCCAATGGTCCTACTGCCATCTGCAGAAATACACCGATACAGTCAGAAACAACCAATTAGAGCCAGTGTATACACCAGAATGATTGACAGTGTTAAGACCCTCCTCCTGGCTCTTTTACCAAGCGATATATTTCTGCAAATGGCAGAGGAGATTAGACTTAATTTTATCAGATTAACTGTTTTATATTTTACTGTCAGGACATACAAATAATTTTTTGTGAATGTTTGGAGATGTAGATTTAAGCCAGCGTATTTCTCTGCAGCTGTCTGTAGGGTTTTAGAAGGTCTGTTGTCTGCAGGCTCCACTGCGCCGCGGCCCAGTACCGCAGCCCAAGACAGAATCATCCTGGACGTCAAACCCAACATCAAGTTCTCCGTCTGGGTTTCCTTCTGTGAGATCTACAACGAGAACATCCACGACCTCCTGGAGGTGGCACCGAGTGGGGCGCCGCGCCGTCCAGCATTGCGGCTGGCACAGGACGCCAATAGCAACGCTTACGTCAAAGGTCAGGGTTCTGAGCTGCAGCTGAAGGTTTTCTGATGTCAGACAGAAAGTGACTGATGGCTGCTGTGTGTTCAGATCTGCGCTGGGTCCAGGTGAGCAGCGCTGAGGAGGCGTTCAGAGTGGTGAAACTGGGCCGGAGGAACCAGAGCTTCTCCTCCACCCGCCTCAACCAGCTCTCCAGCAGGAGGTGAGCAGTACTGCCGACTTTCCTCACGCCCAGCTGCTTCCTGTTGCTGTCTAACGGCTGACTGTCTGCTTCCAGTCACAGCATCTTCTCCATCCGGATTCTGAGCGTAGAGGACAGCGACCCGCCCAGAGTCCACACCATCAGCGAGTGAGTAGAGGGGAACCTCACCCGTTCCAGCATGTGCAGGTTAAACATGGCCGCTCTGCCCTGCAGGTTGTGTCTGTGTGACCTGGCCGGCTCTGAGCGATGCGCCAAGACTCAGAACAAAGGAGAGCGCCTGAAGGAGGCAGGAAACATCAACGCCTCGCTGCTCATCCTGGGGAAGTGTATCAAAGCTCTGCGCTACAACCAGCAGGCCAAGTGAGTCGCCTCCAGGTCCAGTTCCCCCTGCTGGTTCTGACCCGTTCACATGAAAAAGTAAAATGTCTGAAATTCATCTACAAGAACTATTCGGCCTTAAATATGTCGTGGCAAGTCCATTTATTCTCATGTATGTAGTTGTTTTAAATTTTTTTGTGGAACTTTTCTGTCAGGCAGATGTTTGGCTCCCACAAGGAGCTACAGGTAGCTAGCTGCTAATATACCATTGCTAACTAGCTAGCTATTGTTTTTGCATCTATCTTGGGTCAGTTCAATTTGTTTTACAAAATAAATTAATAATGCAAACAATTAGCCAAATTACGATTGTTGATATTTGGATTAGAATTAGTTAATAGCAATAATAATGTCTGCTTAGACCTTCTGTCAGTGTTGTAGTATTTCCTCCATCCAGCAGAGGGCGCCAATGGTTGTCTTAAACTGAGCTGGTTGATACAGAAACAAAGATGGCGGAGTAATACCCGAATGGGAAAGAGAAATGTTCCAAACAGAGTGTGCGATGCAAATGCACTTTATCCAGTTCTGTTTTCAAATATAAAAACTCAAGACACTTCTTTTTTCTTAAAGTTTGGGTTGAATCGTGTTTCCACCAGCAGTCTGTCTGCTCCTGCCTTCAGGCTCCTGCAGCACATTCCCTTCAGGGAGAGCAAGCTCACACACTACCTGCAGGGCTTCTTCTGCGGCCGGGGCAAAGCCTGCATGATCGTCAACATCAACCAGTGTGCCTCCATGTACGACGAGACCCTCAACGTCCTCAAGTTCTCCGCCGTGGCCCAGAAGGTCTGTACAGTCCTCCTCTCTGTCTCTGTACAGCCGTCAGGGTTAAATGTTTCTGACTGAGGAGGAGTGGTGCTGTGGGCTCCCCCTGCTCTCTAGAACAGGCAGGAATCACCATGGCAACCAGTGACTAAGCATTTTCCAGGTCTTAAATTACTCTGGTTTCCTCCCTTTCTGAACTGGATGCAGGCTTTCTGTCTCACCCTTTACATAACTGAATGCAACTGGTGTCCAGGGTGTCGTTATGCAGCTTTAACCAGATCACAGCCGTATTATATCCTAAACCTTTGACCCTTACATACCAAACCTCTGTTATTCTGTGGTGGAAATTCAAAGCCACATTTATTCTTTACAAAAACTAAAAAAAATAAATAAAACAAAACTGTTGAAATCTGGTTTCAACAGGTTGAATTCAGATTATATTATTATATTAATATTTTTCTTTAATAAAAATTTGTTGGTTCTGCACTTTTTTGAGCCAGATATTCCAGAGCCATTACTTCTCCAGAGCTGCAGGTTACAACTCTGGAGCTTCTGATGTATGAACATGATTGTCCCCTGAGCCACATCAGGTGTTACTCATTGAGGTTTGTTGTTCCCGTGGTTCCAGGTGGTCGTCCTGATCTCCAGGCCGCTCCCTGCCGTCCCTTCCTGCAGTGACTCCTCCTCCTCGTCCTCCTTCTCCTCCTCGTCCTCCTCCTCCTCCTTCTTCAGAGCCTCAGGGAGGAGGAGCGCCAGCTGGGAGACCAGCCTGGAGGATGTTCCGGAGGATGAGGAGGAGGAAGAAGAAGACAGTGTCATGGAGGACACTACGGATCAGATGACCACCGGAGGAGAAGAAGAGAAAGTCATCATCAACAAAGCGACACATGAGGTAGGGTGGGCACTTGTTGTATCGTTTATTTTTTAGCGAAAAAAAGTAATAAATAGCTCTTATTGCTATTTTTACTGTTATCACAATACTACCACAAAACATTGTGATAAAACTCTGAGTCCATCTCTCCCAGAGTGATTCCGGACAGCTGATAAACCTCAGATCCAAACTGACTTTGTTTGTAGAAACGTCTCCTGCCTCTGTTACAATGTCGTATCTCTCCTTGCTGTTCTTGTAGCAGCAGGTGGCGCTGTTGAAGCAGCTGCAGGTCCAGCTGAAGATGGAGCGCTCGGAGAACCTGCTGCTGGAGGCCCGGGTCAGAGAGGAGATCAGCCGCGAGTTCTCAGAGCTGTTCTCCGATATGCAGAAGGACTACGAGTGAGACGCTGCTTCCCTCCTTTCGCTCCGAACTGGTTTAGAACCAGAACCACTAACTGGTGTGTGTGTGTGTGTGTGTGTGTGTGTGTCAGTGAGCGCCTGGTCAGGGAGCGGGAGATCCTGGAGGAGCGAGCTGAAAGGAGGCTGGAGATCTTCAAGAACCTGACCAGGAACATGTCCTCAGCTGGCTGCAGCTCGGATCCGGTCACCATGGTAACTCCTTCTGACCATGGGACGAACACTGACTGGACCTGTGGCTAGATCTCTAATATTTTTCATGTGTTTTTCCTTTCAGGACAGATTTCTGAGCTGTCAGGCCTCTGAGCTGCCAGGAACGTCTCACTTCAGCCTCGGATCCGGACCGACTGAAAAGAAACCTGAAGACGATCAGAACCACGAGCACAGAGGTACCAACAACACCTGAAGGCATCAGGAGGAAACGGCCCAGCAGAGACTGGAAATGAATACTGTTTTCTCTGTTTTTCTTTTCCTGTGAAGCTGATGAAGCAGAAGAAAAGAAATGGCTTCTTCTTCAGCTCCAGGAAAAGTCAGTGCAGGTGGCCCAGGTGGAGCAGCAGCTGGAGGACCTGCAGAAGAAGACAGAGCTGGGCTCACAGAACAGCTCTTACCGAGGAAAAGATGAAGGTCAACTCCAGGTAAGAAATACCTGAGAGGAAGACTGAACTCTGGTGCTATTTCAAAAAATATTTGAAAGGAATTTTCTGATATTTTTATTGATACTTCCCTTGTTATGAGAACAGAGGGACATTGTGGTTCTATAGTGAGTCAGCACTGTAGAAGAAATAAATACTGCCACCTGCAGAACTAAATAAATGTCTTCAAAAATGTCAAAATTCGCAAGGAAAAATAAAGATGGAACTAATAAGAACTATTTAGACAGTTTATCTCCAATTAAAAATGATTTGGTTGGTTAGCTAAACTTTAATCTTTGTCATCTTCTCCCATCGGGCCTATTGTCTTGTGCTATAACTGGGCTAGCAATCAGAGCTAATTGCTCTCTCAGCTAAATGCACAGTTGTGATGCTTAAACCTCTGGGTTTTTGACAGGAATTTGTCACACTTAAAAAAAAAAAATCCAAGAGGACCAATCACACATTCCTGAGGAACACCAGAACTGAGTTGTTCCACTTAGCAGCTATTCAGAGTTCTGCCTGAAGACTCCATGAAAATCTGCACAATCTATGAGAAAGAACCCAGAAAACATTATTTTATGCTCCTTCATCTTTACAGAGTTTTATAGATCAACAGGTTTCCATGTCGATCCCACCTGCAGAAGTTTAGTGCATTCTGCTAATGTCTCTATGAAGACCTTCAGTCTCTTTTTTCATGACATAGCGGCAGTGTTTTCATTTAAATTTCTTCAGAAATGATGAGTTCTTTTCCTTTCAGGAAGCTCTGGCTGCGCTTCAGAAGGAGCAGACGAGGAGAGAGGAGCTGATGGCTGCGCTGGAGTACCAGACTCTGGGGAAGGAGGAGGCGCTGGCCTCCCTCAAGGAGGAGCGCAGAGCCAGGGAGGAGGTGCAGTCTGCTCTGAAGGAGAGCCGGCGGCAGCAGCAGGAGCTCCGAGCGGCGGAGCAGGTGGAGGTGCAGACTGCAGAGCTGGAGGAGAAGATCCTGGATCAGTCCTACCAGATCCACGTCCTCACAGAGGAGCTGCAGCAGCTGAAGCAGCAGCAGCAGTTGCAAACGCCTGCTTTCTCTTCCTCTGATGGCGTCGACATCCAGCTGAGGGAGGAAGTCTCTGAGCTCAGCAAGAGGCTGGAGGAGGAGAAGAAGAGTAGCGAGACGAAGCAGAAACTCATCCAGCAGCTGGAGGATGAGAGGAAACAGAGAGAGGCTGCAGTAGAGCAGCAGGTCAGAGAGCTGCAGAGGAAGCTTGAGGAGCAGGAAGAACTGCGTGTCCAACTGGAAACCCAACAGGAAGCGTCCAATCAGGAAGCAGATCAGCTGCGGCTGAAACTCAGACTGCAGCAAGAAGCTGCAGAGAAACTGAGAGATGACCTGAGAGAAGCTGAGCTCCACAGCAACACCGCCTCAACCAGCGCTGAAGACCTGCACAGGGTGAACTCTGACCTCCAGAGGGAGATCACGTCACTGAGGGAAGAGGCTTCCACTGAGATGGAGCAAATGAGACGAGAGAAGGACCGGCAGCTGGAGGAGAAGCTGGCGGAGACGGAGAGAATATCTGCTGATAGAGAAGCAGAGCTGCTGGAGGAGCTGCAGGAAGTGGAGCGAAAGTTCGCTAACCTGCAGGAGAATCTGCATCAGTCAGAGCAAAAGGTCGCAATCCTCCAGGAGAATCTGCATGAGTCAGAGCAAAAGGTTGCGATCCTGCAGGAGAATCTGCATGAGTCAGAGCGAAAAGTGGCGACCCTGCAGGAAAATCTGCACCAGTCAGAGAGAAAAGTCGCAACCCTGCAGGAAGCTGAGCAACAGGTCGCGACCCTGCAGGAGAAACTGCATGAGTCAGAGCGAAAGGTCGCGACCCTGCAGGAAGCCGAGCATCAGATAGCGACCCTACAGGAGAAACTGCATGAGTCAGAGCGAAAGGTCGCGACCCTGCAGGAAGCCGAGCAACAGGTCGCGACCCTGCAGGAGAAACTGCATGAGTCGGAGAGAAAAGTCACAACCCTGCAGGAAGCCGAGCGAAAGGTTGCGACCTTGCAGGAGAATCTGCAGGAGACAGAACGACAGGTCACGACCCTGCAGGAGAATCTGCAAGAGTCACAACAGCGGGCCGTAAAGCTGCAAAGGAAACTGCAGGAAGTAGAGCAACAGGTTGCGACCTTGCAGGAGAAGCTGCAGGAAGCAGAGCAACAAGTCGGAACCCTGCAGGAAGCCGAGCAAATGGTTGCAACCTTGCAGGAGAAGCTGCAGGAAGCAGAGCGACGGGAGGAGGAGGAGAGCCTTGCTCTCCAGGAAGTGAGGAGGAAGGAGGAGGAGCGGCGACAGGAGCTGCTGGCTGTGGCTCATGAGGCCTTAGCTGAGAAGGATGCCGAGCTGGAGAAGAAAGCCGGGGAAATCAGCAGGTAACGACAAAGATGAAGCCGCTTCTTCATCTCTTCCTGAACCTCCTTCCTGATTTCTCCTCCTTCCTGTGTCTCTATCCAGGCTGAAGCTGGAGGCTCAGGAGGAGGCGCAGCAGGTGAAGAGCCTCCGTCTGGAGCTTCAAAGGAAGGAGGACGACTCGTCAGACCTCAGAGAGAAGCTGGCCGACTACAGGAAGCAGGTCCAGCAGGTCCAGAAGGAGGTCCGTATCAGAACGCTGGAGGTTCCGGCTCAACTCATCCACACAGCCAGCCTGGTTTTAAACAAGGCTTACTAAACCTCTGTAAATTAGAATATCTTAATCTGGAGCACATGATTTGTTTTCAGGGTGTCTGCACATTTTTAAAAAGTCTTAAATTCATGTATCTAAAATACATGAGGCCTTAAAACGTCTTAAATAGACACAAACATTGTAAGTCGGGTTTAAATCCTTTAATCACAGGTTTTATATTTTGTCGTGGCATGGTGGTTTAATCTCATATTGAATGCAGGGAGCAGTTTGAGTTTCAGGCAGACTTCATTGCTTTCTGTATTTTGATGTAATTCAGGCTACTTTTTTGTCTCATGGGTGAGTGCAAATTTATAGCCTAATAGATGAAGTTAGTCTTCACCATTCGCTCACTTCTGTTGCCAACCCATTTGATGCTGCTTGCATTCAGTGCTAATGCTTTGGCTCAGAAAACGGACAGTGTTGCTGCCATGCTGTTAGCACCGGTCTAACAGCAGCATTTGGTGCGACACAAACTGACGTTGCAAGTTTAGTGGATTTTAAACACAGTGTTATGGCAACATTCTGACCTATTGGAGAATTTTATTTCAACAAAGTTGTGAGTAGAGCATGGAGTCAAGAGAGAATTGATAAAAGTCTTAAAAAGTCTGAAATGTGAGTTGGTGAAACCTGCAGAAACTGGTCTTGGTTTCAGGTGTCGGCCATGAGAGCAGAGGAGACGGCCCTGAAGCAGAATCTTTCTGACACAGAAAAAACCAAGAAGCAGCTGCAGTCGGACCTGAGCAGCAGAGACAGGACCATCCAGCAGCTTAAAGCCGTAAAACAACCCTGATGTTTCCAGCTGTGTCTGATTCGTCCCAGTCTGCTGGATCCTAACAGCTCCTCATGTTTCTGTTCTTCCAGGAGCAACAGGACTCTAAGGCTGCCCAGCTCTACCAGGAGGCCTGTAAAGGTAGAGAACCGGTCCCTGATGGAATGGATTAGTCTCCATCAGGCTGCTAAAATATTCCCCCATTGTAGTCGTTTTGATGTTCGCTGATGCATAATTCTGAGTTTATTGCAAATTTTTCATGATAATGATCATCATTTCATAATTTTTTTCTTTTTTTCTTCTATATGTAGAAAAGATTTTGCAAAATTATAAGCTATAAATTAAGTAGCTCCACAAAGTCAGGGATTTTGAAACAAAAATCACTTTTAATAGTGTCACTGTCTGCAGGTGTTTCTGTCCTGCTTCTGTTTGCATCATTTTAATGTGTTTAAATGTAAATATTGAGATTGGGGGCGTGGCCAGCAGCAGCTTATTTGCATAAAAGTGACAGAACATTAAAGCAGCTCATTCTGGAAGAAACTCAAAACGTGCAGGACAGAGGAGGTGAAATCTCATCATCGGAGAATGATCTTATTCAAAACATGTAACACGTTTACAGCCCTAACCTGTACTTATTCAAGGAAGCATGACAGGTCTCCTTTAAAATAAATATGAAAACATTCAGGGCCACAGTCCAGCTGAGTCCTCCCTCAGGTTGTTGCTTTTGCGAAGCGGTTGAGGTCAGCCATGTTCCTGTCTGCTCCTCTGCAGAGCTGCAGGCCAAGCAGCAGGTGATGGAGGACATGCGGCTGGCGCTGACTGAGCAGGAGGAGACGCAGCAGCAGATGGAGCAGGTCCTGGACGACAAGATGCGTCTGATGCAGGAGCTCTCTGCAGGTCAGACGCCAACACCTGGATAAGAACCAGTCAACACCTTCACTCCATCATTCAGCACCAAAAACTTCAGATCTGTTGACATAAACTGGTGATTTTACGGACAGAATGATGTAACAAGTTGGTTGTGCTCTGTTTCAGAGGTGGAGAAGCTGAAGGGGAAGCTGCTGGAGCAGAACGGAGGGTCCGGCCGACCTTCAGTCGACCTCAGGATGGCCAGAGACGAAGCTTCCCGAGCCCAGCAGAGCTTAAAGGTAGAAGCTGCAGAGCTGCCGTCTGTCTGGATGAGAAACGTTGGACATGTGGACAGATGGATGTCTGCTTCTCCTGCAGGTGTTGACAGAGAAACAGCAGGCTGAACGCAGGAAGTGGCAGGAGGAGAAGCTATCTCTGATTGGCCAGGCCAAAGAGGCGGAGGACAAGAGGAACCAGGAGATGAGGAAGTTTGCTGAAGACCGAGAGCGCTACTGCCGCCAGCAGAGCCTCCTGGTAAGAGCCGGATGGTGACACATCTGCAGCTCCAGATGTTTTTCCAACACGTCTCCATCTGCTCCCAGGAGTCCAGGCTGGAGGAGAAGGAGGGGGCCATGGAGAGCTGGAGGGCGGAGCGCGACACGCTGGTCGCTGCTCTGGAGGTGCAGCTGCAGAAGCTGCTGGCCAGCCAGGCAGACAAAGACAAGCTCATCAAGGAGCTGCAGCAGCAGCAGAGCGCAGCGTCACCAGCAGGGGTCAGTGCAGCGCCACACTTCCCTCCTCACACCTGACAGACTGTTTATCGATAAATCAGACGGGCTGTCCCATCAGATGTTATTAATGATCAAAAATGATCAGGGTTTGGTGAAAGAAGAAGTAAATCAGAAATCTGAACTGAAAGGTTCCATATTTTTACCTCTGCTCTCCGCCTGCCTGACTGGAAGCAGAGTGAAGGAAAATGAAGGTCTTAGGATTATAGTTGGGCTTAATTAAGTTAATCATTGGTCTGAAATTTTATCATGAAAGGATTATTTCATCTGTCATACATGTGGACTTTTTCCATCCACAGTTCTCTATGTAGAATAACCAGCGTAACGTTTAAAGCTAAATAAAAATAATTACGTTAGGACTAAATTACTGGACTGGGATGTTTATCATTGAGGACAGGCATTGGTGCCTGGGGAGGCTCTGTAGTTTAGGGTCTCTAATGTATTTTCCCATCTTAATGGGAAAATAAAAAGAATAGTGTCTCAGAGCTGAATATGGGAACTTTTAAATCAAGTTGAGAGATTCATCAGCCAAATCGCTCCAACCAGAGCAGGAAGTGTCTGCAGGACCAATTCACCTTGGTGATAGCGCCACAGCTGGCTGGACAATTAAAGTGAGACTCAGCTGATGTGGTGTGTGTGTTACACACACCTGGGGCTCCACAGCTAATAACTAGCATAGAGCTAACCAGAACAATCAGATGGATTCTGTTCTGGACGGAGAAGACAGCTGGTCCTGTTTTGGACCATCTGAAGGCTGGACTCTGGGTTTGGACTTTCTGGTGATAAACTGTTGTTTTAGTCGACTAGTTTTTTCATATTGTGGAACAACATGTGTCTAATTAGGAGAATACTTCTGTCCTGACAACGAGATGACAGCTGAGCTTCAGCTTTGGGAATAATTCCAACATTTTAGTCGTTTATTTATTGGATTTACTTTCCATTTGCCTCAGGAGTTTAATGGCGCCTGGAGAGGCTCCTGTAGTTTAGGGTCTCTAATGTGTGTGTGTGTTGCAGGCTAATGGTGGCCGTCGTTCTCTCAAAGTGGCAGAGCTGCAGGCGGCTCTAGCGGAGAAGGAAGCAGAGATTGAGCGGCTGAAGGAAAACCTCCAAGAAACCGCAGCAGAGCAGGTCAGAACCGTCTTCGCTCAGAGTTTATCTGACAAACAGGAGAGTTCTGACGTTTCAGAAGAAAAAAAAATTAACCATTTTAAAATACTAAAGCATTTAAACTGCTGCAGAAACACCCATATAGTTTATAACCTGTAAATATATGTAGAGCCTCTTCAGTACCCACACTTTAAATGGAGATGTGAAAAATGTTCAAATATTAGTGAATATTTCTGGAGATGGATGAAACGATGTAGCATAAATGTTTAGAGTGTCATCCACGTTTTCCTGGAAGAAAAAACTTCAGATGTTTTTTTTTTTTTTTTTACCTGGATGTTTCCTTATAAAGTTGGGTTGAGTCACATTTTTTAATCCTTACAATAAGTCCAGATGATTTACATATAACATATTGTATTGATTTTAGGTGATTAATTTTGTCCTCCACAGAGTGAGAGTTCTGCTCTGGCTAAGAAAGCAAAGGCTGAACCGCTGCAGCCAGAGAGGAGGGAGACCAGATCGTCTGCCAGCAGTCGGGTAAGTCCACTTCACACTACACAATTTTCAAAACCTGACAGACCACACACTAGCCGACAAAAAATATATTGGGTATAACGGGTTCGATTGGGTTCGATTGTGGTGTCTCCTGCCTACCGGCAAGAGCAACACACCACACGAACCGATTCTTCTCACCGACATTCAGACTCCAGATCCTGTAAAATCCAGCTACATCTGTCAAATTCTTTGTAATTTCTGTGGCTATTCCTTGCATAAAATGTTGAATGTACATTCATGTTGTTTGGTTGCACCGTGTCAGCTGTTTGGGATTGTCCTCCCTGCTTATGTCATCGCGCTTTCTGATTGGCTACCTGTCACATTCAACAGGCTGCGTTCTTGCTCTCAGTCAGGGAAAACCCCACAGGCTGCAGTGATAAACTGGTCAAGACAATCCAACATGTTGAGTATGATTTTAGATGGGAGCGGTCCCGACATTCTACCGACTGGACCCGATCAGTTGTAGCACAAAAGTATACTGCAGGATGATCGGTTACGATTATCGCAAGCAACAATCTTAGAACGTTGGACGTTCTAAAATTGTCGAAAGGGGAAAATTGGGGCAAAGAATTGTGTAGTGTGAACTGGGTGTAGGAGAGGAGGAGAAGGGCCTAGTCAAAGCGTCAGGGTCTCTTTGGTGCTGCAGCTGAGTTCAGTGTTGCTGTTCCCCCAGGGTTCATCCGGCTTCCCCTCGGTGCTGGAGTCCTCTGAAGTTTCCACGGAAACGGGCCGGACGAGCCGCTTCCCCCGGCCGGAGCTGGAGATCTCGTTCAGCCCGCTGCAGCCCGACCGCCTGGCGCTGCGGCGGCAGGGTGACGACAGCACCGTCACCGTCAAGATCAACCAGACTGGACGCAAGAGGAAGAGCGGCGAGATGGAGAAGGTAGGAGGATTCAGACTGAACTCACCTGGAGGTTTACCTGAGAGAAAGCAGGAGGAGTTCAGTCCAACTGTCGCTTAGTAAAACTATAAAACATGATTCTAACTAAGAAAGGGGCTCCAACAGGAGCTAAAGGAACAGCAGCAGACCTGATGGAAACCTGCTGCAGTTTGCCGTTTGTAGCGTTTCATCCAGATAATCTGTCGCAGCATCACTGGTTGGTGAGGAGTTTCTGGTTTTAGTTTCTTCCCACTAAAGCAGAAAATCTCTGGGAAAAAAAAAATGTTTTAGAGAGTGTCCACACATCCTTAAGTCTTAAATTCCTGTATTTAAATCAAGACCTTAAAATGTCCTGTAATATATGCTGGAGAGCAAGCTAGATTATTTACGTCTGTCTTGTGTGTCACTGGTTTCCTTGGTGATGTTGGTCTTCTCCACTGGTTCACACCGTCAGGGTGTTCTCAGTGAAGAGTCTGAAGTTCAGAAAAATCTGTCTGCAGAACGAAGGAAGAAGCTTGAAAAGACAGATCTGTTCATCCGTCCAGGTGACAGCAGCTGAGTGTCTGATCCCTGCTCAGGTGAAGGAAGTGTTGCTTTCCTTTCCGTCTGCTGGGGTCACCATGGAAACCTGGAGGTCCGTCTGTGTTCTGACAGCAGTCCGTCTTCTCAGCGCTAAACACTTCTCATGAATGATTGCTCCTCCGAGGCCCAGATCGGCTCCTTCTTAATGTTTGCTCTGTTAAAACGAACAGCCAGCTTTAGAAGGTCATCAGCTTCTTTCTGTTCCTATAATAATGTTGGATCAAAGAGCCAGAATGTTGTTGGTTGTTTTTTGGAAACATAAAGCAGTTTTTACCATGTGGATGCAGATCACAACCAGTCAGAAACATAAAATATTCTTTATGAAAATTCCAGTTATTATGGAGGAATTTTACTGTCCCACTATTCATATCAGGTGTTATTATTCATAATGATTTCTGC
Organism: Alfaro cultratus; assembly: GCA_903066825.1. Taxonomy (NCBI): domain Eukaryota; kingdom Metazoa; phylum Chordata; class Actinopteri; order Cyprinodontiformes; family Poeciliidae; genus Alfaro; species Alfaro cultratus. The sequence goes on along the minus strand of CAEFZX010016288.1, from coordinate 1,658 downwards.
TGTAATGTGTAGATGATCAAACCCATTTAAAATGTTTTTTCTCAGCTCCTGCTGCAGAGGGTTTGTTGTTTGGCAGCAGGAATGTGAGGAGACGGCGAGACGTCCCAGCTCCCATATTTAACTGGGAGCGAGTCAGACCCCGCCTCAGTGGAGCGGGGTGATACATGGGTCGACCCGGTGACCCCACATGACCTCCCACCTCATCCTGCTGTGGATGTATCACCATCCACAGCAGGATCTTTAGCTCCATCTGTAGCTAAAGATGGAAGTTCGTATCGGATCCCTAGGATTTCAAACTGAACGACGAGTTCAGGTGAAGTTTTCTACCTGATTCAGATTTTCTGAATCTGGACTCCAGGCTGAGCTTCAGGAGAGTTTAACCGTCTGAATGTTTTATTTTAAACACACAGCATCACATTAAGCTGCTGTTCTCCATTGTTTGGAGTCTCTCAGCTAATTAAAGCGTCCAGTTATTCAGTGTGTTTTAAAGGAAACTTAAAACTGTAGATTAACATAAAAACCATCAGAAGAATCCAATTTACTGCTTGGCAAACCAGAGCAGCTAGCTGGGAATATGAAGATAGTATCTGAAATGAAAAACTAATCTCTGTTTAATAATAATAGCTCAAGTTCATTTGAATATTAAAATTGAATTGGTCCTTAGAGATGATAAATGCAGGAAAAAAGCTTCTTCTTTGTCCTTTAATAAATATTCTGCATGAATATTTGAGTCCAGGAACGAGGAATATGACCAGAACAGACTTCACTGTAATATATTTTAAAATATTTTATTTATATTTTCAACAGTCGTGCTGCTGAAGTAAACTATTGTTTTAGAAATGTTACAGCGGTAATGCTAAGGTGATAAAACAACCAAAGGTGTTTAGAGTCATTTAAAAAGTAAGACTGAGAGCAGAATAAAACTGACCAGGTGGTAAAATTATTTAAATCAACTACAAAAACTAGACACCTGAACTACTTCAATCAGAAGCTTCTGCAGAGCTACTGCAACACTGACTGCTACAGTGTTGGAAGAGTCAGCAATGATCTGCCTGAAGTTTTTTCTTTTAACATCAGACAGCACTGGTTTACTGTGATTTATTTAACAAATATCCAAACATCTGAGCAGCAAAACATGTTGAAGGATAAATTGTCCTTTTTGTTTTCTCTGGCCTTCTACGGCTTTGTTCACATTTAAAAAGCACAAAGAGCAAATAAATTCAACATAAACCTGAAGGTTTGGAAGAAAAGGATGAGTTTGTGCCTCCAGTGATCAGCCGGTAATCCCAGCTCTAATGACTCTGTTCATGTCCTTCAGGTCAGATTTCCCAGGTGCTTCATTCAGAAAATAAACCTGGAGAAATAAATATTTTGATTCATTAGCTGGAGGATTCAGTGCATCATTAGAAACGTTCAGATACTGAGACAGAGTTCTTCCAGGACGTTCCACTGGAAAGTCACTTTTACTTTGAGAAGCTCAGAGCTTCCATCCTGACCTGTGGTGGTTCAGTCTGTGGTTCTGTAGTTCAGTCTGTGGTTCTGTGGTTCAGTCTGTGGTTCAGTGGTTCAGTCTGTGGTTCTGTGGTTCAGTCTGTGGTTCTGTAGTTCAGTCTGTGGTTCTGTGGTTCAGTCTGTGGTTCAGTGGTTCAGTCTGTGGT
>CAEFZX010016286.1:0-18176 GCA_903066825.1 Alfaro cultratus | reverse complement strand
CCAGACCCACCAGACCCACCCAGACCCACCAGACCCAACCAGACCCACCAGACCCAACCAGACCCACCCAGACCCACCAGACCCAACCAGACCCAACCAGACCCACCAGACCCAACCAGACCCACCAGACCCAACCAGACCCACCAGACCCAACCAGACCCAACCAGACCCACCAGACCCAACCAGACCAACCAGACCAACCAGACCCACCAGACCCAACCAGACCCACCAGACCAACCAGACCCACCAGACCCAACCAGACCCGGCAGACCCACCAGACCAACCAGACCCAACCAGACCCGGCAGGTGCAAACAGGCAGCAAACACATGAACAAGTTACAAAATGCTGCAAGTACAGGAATTAATGCAAAATGAAAATGCAACAAATGTCAAAAACAAAGCAGAAGTCCTCCTGACCACCAGGGGGAGTCTGGAGTCAGACATTTTACCCACATAAAGACGCTGCTTTTCCTTAATATTGTCAAAGACATGAAGTAAAGGTAAATGGATCGATTCAAAATATCCATAACATTGATACCAAATCAATATCAGATTGATATTTTTCAGATTTTTTCTTTTTTTTCCTACATTTTATATTTTAGCTTCTCAGCTTCACTGTAAAATATGTTTTGCTTTGATTTGCTCTCAAATAATTTTTGGCAGTTAATTTAGAAAACAATGAACACAAATTGGTTTTGGTTTTCTATTTTTATGTTTATCATGCTAATATGTTGTTAAACTATTTTGTGGACACCTGTAAACTTTATCCAAATACAAAAACATACAAAATTATCAGATTTGTAAAAGACGTACGAACCTGTCAGGTGAGTAACGAGGTTCTGGTGACTGGCAGATAAACGTACAGGCTACATGTCCGTCTTGGCTAGCAGCTAAAAGCTATGTTAGCTAAGCCAATTTAGCTAGATGGGCAGTAAGTACTTTAGTACATATCAGTGACATTTATTATAGTTATACACATTGGTGTATATGAGTAATAGCTGTAATGTACTTTTACTGAGTTAGACAGGAAGGAGGCGAGAGCTAGCACTTAGCTTGTGGCTTGTTTATTGTTGTCATAGTAACTCTCAGGACAGTTAGTTACGGATACCTGCCAAAATGGCTGCCAGCTACAAAACTACCAGAAGTGATTTGTCACATGAGAGCTTTCTGTAATTCAACTTTAGCCTATGTGTTACTGCAGACTCCCCCTAGTGGTCTGGAGGACTTCTGTTTTTGCAGCGTTTCCTTTTTGCCTCCATTTCCTGTAGTTGCAGCAATTTTTTATTTGCAGTTTTCTTTGGATTTGTTTTCTTTTTGTCTGTTTTGGAGCGTTTCGCCGTTTGCTGAGCGTCAGCGTCTGTCGGCCGCCGTAGCTTCGTCGTCTCCTGGTTAAATGTGAAACCTCTGGCTCTGACTCGCCTTCTCTGCTGATGGCGTTGGAGTCCAGCGCCATGCGCGCCGTCCAGCCGCCCCGCAGCTCGTAGCGAAACGAGGCGGTCCTCCTGCTGATGTCCTGATGCGGCGTGGCCTGCAGGAACAGCGCCAGCCTCTGGCCCGGCGTGCGGCTGAAGCAGCGGACCCTCGGCGGGAGCGACGCCTCCATCCGGTCCCCCACCAGCAGCTCCAGCAGCCCGTCCCTCTCCAGGTACAGCTGGGCGCCGTGGAACTGCTCTGACGGCTTCACGCAGGCCGTGATGACGCCGCCGCCGGGGCCCGCCGCCGCCACGGGGGCCAGGCGGGGCGTGAGGGTGAGGCGCAGCGCCCCCTTGGGGTACAGCCAGTCCAGGGTTCCCTCAGAGCAGTGCAGGGAGATCTGCTCCACGCTGCCCTGCTGCTGCGATAAACCACTGAGGGCAGAAAAAATTAGAAATTAATATTCATCTACATGCAGGGGCGCCCCTGGATATATATATATCTATATATATTTATAAGAAAAAAGATACATAATATTTTTTTTTGTGTTTTCCCCAAGTTTTTATTTTCCTGATCTGGCTGCTTCTGAAACCTGTGGGAAGTGAAAATATTGCAATCCGGTACAGAACTTATAAAATAATCTCCATCTTCCCAGCTGCAAGCAGGAGCTGCCAACTTCATAATGCACACAAAAGAGGAATAAAAAAGTTTTAAAATCCATTTTATCTGGTGCTGACATCATCTCCACCGCCCACCGGTCCAGCGACGCCCTGGGCAACTGCCCACATGAAAAACCACCACAGCTCAAAAGCATCAGGACATTTCAAAGCTTGAAGACATGATTGAGTTATTATGGGCAGTTCTGTTTCAGAAGTCATACTTGTTTAAGTTGTGTCGTGTTTTAAGGAGCTCGGTTTGTTTTTATGGATGTATTTATAAAGTTACCTCCTAGAAAAACTAAATCCTACAAAGTATTTTTGTCTAGTTTCTGTTGCAAATATCTTAGTGCACTGGAAATAAGACAAACTAACTCAACAGTAACTTTCTGGCAAAATATAGGAGCTTGTTTTAAGTCAATAGTTATTTACTATTGATTTTTACTAAATGCACCAGGTCCTCTGAGAGATTTTTCCTTTTATAAGTCAAAAACTCATCCAGTGGAACTTAGTGATTTTTAAAACTATATTCAAGGTTTATTTATCTTGCTTAAAAGTTACTTTAAGTTGGTTTTCTTATTTCAAGTGTACTAAAACATCTGGACTAGGAACAATACAAATATGCTTTTTTGCAGTGATGAAAAAGAACTAATTAATATTTTTGCTTAACATCATTTTCTATTGTTTTCACAATAGTACCACAAAAATATGATAAAATTCTAACTCGATGAGTTTACAGATGGTCAGTGGCCCCCAGGAGCCCACCTCTTTTAACCACCCCTGTGCGGTTATACAATAAAACTGTTTCACGACGTCCAAGATGAGATTAAAGTAACTTTGTCAAAAATAAAAAAGTTATATGGGTTTCTGAAAAATTACAGCATAGAATAAAAATACTGAAAAGCTCCCCCTGGTGGCTGATATGTGAGAAAAAGGCTCGATTTCGAATCAATTTTTGTTAAAACTTCACAAAAATCAAAATTTCATAAAAATAGAAGCGATAAAAATAAGAACTGCTCGTTTTTCTCCATGAAGGTTGTCTGGATGAATCCTGCATCCTGCAAACCAAACATTTCAATCACGCAGGAAACTTTCAGCTCGTTGCCTCCAGAAGCTCCTGATGTCTGATTTTCACCTGATGCAACGTATAAATAAAACTAAACAAATACTCGCCTTCCTCTCCAGCTGCACTGATCTTCAGAGTAACTTGAAAAACACGAGTGAAAAATGGCCAGAAGCAAAATCCAGGTTGCGTTAATCCAGCGCCCAAATCCAGGCATTTTCAACCAGAGGTGACGCTAAAATATTTATCTTTTATTCCCAAACCTGCTTTTCTTATTTAAACCTCCCGATGTGAAGCTGGAGCCTCCATGTCGGCCTGCAGATGCCCGGCCGCCTCTGCTCGGCTCCAGACGCGGAGCTGTGAAGTTATTCGGCCCTAAACTTCCCGGACCAATCAGAGGCCGAGCTGGGAAACTTTAAACCGGCCGGAGGGGCGGGACTGGTTCGGGACGGGACGGGACTAGACTGGACTAGGAGGGACTGGACGGGACGGGATGGCACTGGACTGGGCGGGACTGGACTAGGAGGGACGGGACTGGACGGGACGGGATGGGACGTCCGGCCCAATCAGGAGCTGCATGCTAACCTCCTGTCTGCATGATGAACCTGAAGCCAAACTCAGGTTGAACAGAGTTTTGCTCGTTTAAAGAAACTTCTCTGATCTTGTCTTTACTTATAAACAAATATAAATTTGTATTTTGTTGTAATTTCTGATATTTTTAAATTGTAGAATCAATACATATATGATGGTGCATTAAGATAATTGTAAGTAGAAAAACATTTTGCACCAAATATTGAGATTAATAAATTCTCTCTAAAAATTAAAAAATAAAGGTGGAAATTTCTGGACTTTCAGACTCTGGAATTTCCTTAATGTATCAGGATTCAACAGCAGAAAACTTCCAAACAGAGAGAGAGAGCAGAACGTTCAGCTTGTTACAGTTTTATGTTTTCAGGCCTTATATTTATTTTTGCTGTTATTAATATTCTCTTTCTCTCTCCCTCTTTCTCTCTCTCTTTACTTTTGATCTTTAAAACTAAGACTTCAGTACATCAGTCATATTAGTCCTGATTCAGCTCAGATCACATCAATAACCTGATTCTCAGACATTAGATGGCGATGATGATGATGATGATGATGACCCCCCTCCTCCCACTGGTTTGCCCTTTGACCCCTCCCCTGCTGCGCTCCTCTTTCATGTTGTGGTGTTTATAACCAAATCAAAAGTCTCTTTGTGCCAGCGCTGCCTGAGCCAGCGACTTTTCGCCGAACACGTCTGAGTGACGAACGTCCAGTTATGACAGGGCTGCAGTTCGGGACAAAGGCGCATCCCGGGAATCCAGCTGTGCTTCTGAATGCAGCAGGACGGAGTTTATTTAAGGCAGCGGAGTTTAAAGTTTAAAGCCACAGGCTGGAGGATGAGGGTCCACATGCGCTCAGACATTTTATGGAGTTTATCACGTGCATCGGTGTGAATGCATTCATGAAACGAAAGCTGACAAAAACCATCTGGTCTCAACATGACCTGAGCTACAGTCCAACGCAGACCGGGTCAGAACCACAGCTTCCAGGCTGTTTATCCAGCCTTACGTTTTTACATCAAAAGACTAATAAAGATGTTCGGTTGTTTGAATCCAACTCCAGTCCACTTTAATAGAAAGTCTGGTTCATCTGGCGAGGTGTGAATGTTAACTCTGGTCCTCTAAACCTCGGTCTCGGTTCGGTTGAAGTGAACTCTGGTCCGGTTTGAATGCATATGAGAACGCCAAGCAGACCGGAGACCGCTTCAAAAGCAGGAAGTTGACTACAACGCAGGGCATTCTGGGTAAATCCACCCAAAGCTAACATTCTAGCCTAGTGCTAGCAGGAGAAATTGCTCCAGAAGACAAAAGAGAAATCCTCCAACCGTTAATATCTGACGCTGCTCCATGTACTACTCAGTTTGTATTTTGTAAAGCAGACGTTTCCGTGTCATTTTCATCAGTGGTTCCTGGTGCAGCGCCCCCCACAGGCGGAGAGAGGAACAGGTTTACTCAAGGGGTTTGAATCAGTAATTCTTGAGTATTTATCTGCTGGTTCCACTGACAGATTATTTCCATGTTACACATGAAAAAAGTCTTTGGATATAGTACTTTTTAAAAAAAACAATATTTGGAAATTACTAACTTAAATTCCTCTGTCTTGCTGAATAGTTACTATTAAACTGGTTTTGTCTTTTTTCAAGTGTACTAAGATACGTGCAACAGAAACAAGACTAAACATTCTTGGTAGTTTTTTTTCCCCATTTAATAATTACTATACATTTTACTCATGTAAAATCCCAGCAGAACCATTAAGGTTTGTTGTTGTACTGAGGCGAAAGGTAAAAAGGTCCAGAACTGATTTGGGGTTTTCAGACACAGAAATCCTGGATCCCAGTCGGAGGTTTACGTGAACCAGCAGACCTGTTTGTTTCCAGTTCTGGGTCCAGAACAAGGCCATCTTTGACTGCCTGCCTGTCCCTCCATCCTTTGACCAGTGAACCAGATTCCCGCCGGAGTTCGGCTCCCAGCGTTCCCACCACTGTGCCAATGGGAGCGTCTTCAAACAGAGCCTCTGTACGCATACGACGGTTTCCGTGGGACATGCAAACACAGAGACCGTTTGGTCCTGGTTGTGTTTACAGAACCTCAACATTCCTGTTATTGACCTTTTCTCAATGTTACACAACCAAAGACACTGTCTGTGAACTTTCCTGTCAGCAAATTATTCTGATTCATTCATGTCTTTTACATGGTGCATGCAGGGAAGGTGAGGATGATAAAACCCTCAGCACAGCAGCGTCAAGCAGCCAGAAATGCCCTGATGGAAAAACCGACTGAGCTGAGCTGAGAAATGAAGATGTTCTTGTTCCCATAGTTTCTGCTAATCTGGTTGATCTGGAATCACTGCTGTTTGTTTTATAATAATCTATCTGCTTATGAATGAGACTTTAGACCCTGGCAGGACACATTCAGAAATTTGCAGCAGTGCTTTGATTTTGCTTGCTAGCTAAATATTTAGCTTCAAAAAATTAACAGCAATATTTTGGGCTATTTAGCTTGTTTGGAGATTCATTTGGAAAAGCCATATTTTCATAATGTTATTTGTTAATTTATCAAGATCACAGTGCTAAATATTTATTTTGAATTTAGCTTGTAATTAAAATATTTAGTTTGAATCTAAATTATTTTAAAGCTAAGTAATAAGCTTGCTAACTAAATATTTATTTTGAACTTAAATATCTAGTTTCATATCAAATATTTAGCTTGCTAAATAAATACTTAGAGACTTAATATTTAGTTTACCATCTAAATATTTAACCTCAAGCTTAATATTTAGCTTTAGACTAAAGTCAAACTTAATATTTTCTCAATGTTTTTGTTTCAATCTAATTATTTAGCTTACCAGCTAAATTCCTGCTTTTATTTAATGCTTATTAAGCACTAAACTAAGTAATTAGTTTAATACTTAATATTTAGCTTTAAACTAGTTGGATTGCTAAGTATTTAGCAAGTTAACTTGCTAAATAGCTATTTAGCAAGTTGGTGAAGTATTTAGCTTAAATATTTAGCTTCACACGTTGCTTCCTAGCTAAATATTTAGCTTCGTGCTAAATATCCAGAGGCTAGTGTTTAAGTGTTTAAGATCATGAGACATGTTCATATCAGCAGCTGTAATATTTTATTTGTAACATTTCGCGACTTTTCCAAACTCCCTTTGTCCCAATTTTTCGCCAACGTCAGGTCTAATTTTCTAGGAATCGAGCTAGCGGAGCTGCTTCCGGTGATGACTCAGTGAGAGCCACGGCGCGGCCATGTTCCCGCCTCGCCCTGCAGGTGAGGCTGTGGGAACGGCGCTGATGTTTTCCATGTTTCTGCCCCCATGGTGTGAAAACCGACACCTGCTCTCCCATTACGCCGTCTCAGGACGGCCATTGAGGCTTGTGTTTGCTTGTGCAACAGTAAGTTTCTCATCTCCGTCGTGTAGCGTGTTTGTGTGGGAAGCGGAGGCCTGGCGCAGATAAACAGAGTGGGGAGAAAATGGCGGCCGCAGCTGGAACTGGCTCCTTTCCTAACTGCTAATGCATCACTTCACGGCCCCTTGAAGTGTCTCTGCTGGGATGCAATAACTTTTAAAGAGGTTTGTGTTCATTTCACATGAAACATCAAGAGTAATAGTCCCAACTTTCTCACAGTGCGGAAATACAAATTCACCAAGTAATTTTGGTGTCTTAGTACACTTGAAATAAGACAAAACCAACTTTAAAGTAACTTTTAGCAAGTGTTTTTTTTGCAATGGAACAAATATTTTTTCATCAATATTAATTAAATATTGACTTTAAACAAGTTTCTGTATCTTCATGAAAAGCTACAGTTAGTTTTGCATTATTTCAGATACTAGAAACTAGACTAAAATACTTGGTAATATTTAGTGCTTTTCCATAGTTCAAGGCCTGATTCGGGATGCACTGCAAAAACACAAAATCTTACTAAGTATTTTTGCTATAGATTCCAGTGCAAATATGGAATCAGTACATTTCAAATAATACAAAACTTAGAAGTAACTTTTCAGCAAGAAAAGTTTGTTTTAAGTTAATAATTTGCAAATACTGATTTAAAAAAAGGATCAGACAAAAATATTTGGTAATATTTAGTTTCTTTTTTCAGTGATTCTACCACAAAATTACTTATAGATGCAAGAATATTAAAGATATATCAAATGTCCCTACAAATTTAGATTAGAGATAAAAAAATGAACACACTGCAAAAACACAAAATCTTACCAAATATTTTTGGTTGAGTTATAATGCAAATATTTTAGTACATTTAAAATAGACAAACTTTTCAGCAACATGTAGGATCTTGATTTAAGTAAATAATTCCTTAATATCGGTTTGGAAAAGGGCTCGTTCCATTAGCAGAGTATTCCACTAACAACTGGATATTTCCCCATGTTTTGAAGTGAGTTGATCTAGTACTTTTTAAAACCAATATTAAGGAATTATTTACTTAAATCAAGCTCCTATATGTTGCTGAACAGTTATTTGTAAGTTAGTTTAGTCTTATTTCAAGTGTACTAAGATATTTTCACTCTAAAAATAGTTGGTAAGATTTTGTGTTTTTGCAGTGTATGTGCCAGTGGGATCAATGTTTCCCTCTCTGACTCTTTGTTACACATTTCCATTTAAAAGACTTGTCATGTGTGTTTTTTAATATCCACAGCCTTTATGTGGTCAGCAGCACCAAATATAACCTAATTATGGCAGCTGGGGTCAAAGGTCACAGCTGGGTGCCTTTAGGAGTTTTCATTAGTGAAATGGAGGGAAGAGGCTCAAGCTGCTGTGTTGGAACGCTGGAACTTCCTGTGATTTAACCTCTTTTGTCACTTTGGTTTCTCTCCGTTTGACTTTGATATATTTATTCAAAATATGTTTTAACAAAAGAGCAATGATGAAAAAAACCTTATTAATCAGGTTTTACTCTAATATATTCATTTAATTATAGTTTTTTTTTAGCCATTTTGTGCAAATGCTTATTTTGAAGGGCATGCAGTAAAAATCTTTGTCAGTTTTCATCTGTTTTAAACAGTTTATCTTATTTTTTCCATAAAAAATGCTTTCTGGCTCTGATTGGTTGTGGGTTTTCTTTAGTGTATACCGTAGAAAACAACTGGATCGTTTTTTCCCGTCTCAAACAGCTGGCGTAAATAAACACCATCACTGTTCGGCAGTGATACTTTGTTCCTGGAAACCCCAGAAAGAAGCCAGAATCCCACAGTGCAACGTAAAACCTGACCTCAGGGAAATTTCCCCAAACATCTCCAGGTAATCAGTTTCTCTGTCAGAGTGGAAAACGTGGAAAAAGCAAACGGGGATTTCACTGCTTAGCCTGAACAGGAAATACTTTTTAAGGTAAAAACGGGTCGGCTCAGCGCTCTGCGCAGTTTGGTTTTTATATTGCAGTTGGGCCGAAAGCAGCACGGCGTGATTTATATAGACCAGTTGGAGTGTGACATCACAAGATCCCGTCCCACAACTTCCTGCTGGAGGGGAAAATGCTGCTTGCTAACAATGGCTAGCATCAGTTTGAGCTGTTGATTGTCAACTTGATGCACCAAATCTTAAATGTACGCCTGATATATGAAAGAAAAATGGACGCAATGCTTTGTTACATTACAACGACATGACAAGGTCAGGAAACGGTGTTAAGAAAAAAGTGAGGGGGAGGAAAGTAGGTCAGCTGTGCTAGCTTGACTATGACAACTTCAACATGTAGATGGGCTGCAGAACTGAAAACATAAAACTGTAACGGACTGAATGTTCTGTTCTTTGTGTGGGAAACGTTTGGGTGCTTTTTGGTGTTGAATCCTGATAAATTAATGGAGCTGTTGTCAGTCAGTTGCTATGGCAACGAGTCAACACAGAGCGCGAGGAAAAAGAACAATACCGGTGGTTTTCAGCTGTTTTTAAACGGTTTGTCTACGTTATTTTTCCCTTTGCTGTGGCTCCCTGCACTGAGTCAATACCAGCTTCATCTCCAGGTTTCATTTAGTTAATTAAAATGTTTTACAGTGTCAGCGTGGCTACAAACGGCAGGTTAAAGAATTGTGCTTTTGCTCTCTAGCAATTTCCGGGTGTAAATAATAACATGCAGGTTGATAGCAACACAAACGCAGCGACGGGCGACGTTCTGCTCAGGCTTTTTGACTTTTTGACTTTTCATCTAAAAGTTGCAGGACTCAGAACTGGATTGTTCTAGATGAAGACGAACATCAAAAAACCTGCAGCTGTTCCACAGATAACAGTTCACCGTTATTCTATAATACATTTTCTTCTAGATGTGGACAATTATAATATCGTTAATCATTTATCGTTTATTGTTTATGGGATAAATTTCTTCTAAGATTTTTGACGATAAATTCCAGTTAATATTAAAAAAAAAACTGACTAAAATGTTTTTTTTTTGTTTTTCCACAAGAGCATCAATAAATTTGATTAAATGAAGTTTCTATGTGCATTTTATTAGTATAAATTAGACTTGTTTAAGTGAAGAAGCTTCTATTTTTCAAGAACACTTAACTTAAAAAACAATTAATACATAGTTTATCATCATTTTTCACAAAAGTACTACAAATATGACAGAACTCTGAGTCCATGTTATCCATCCGTACTTCCTGTTCATTATTAAACTTACTTTGTGTTGGTCTAATGCATAAAAACCCAGATTTCTTTTTTTCTTTTAGCTTCTTTTGTCAAAGTTGATTTGATGTCAGTAATGAAACCAAAGAGTTGTGGTAATTCGAACAGACGTTAAACATCACTGAGCTTTGAAGAGTTCAGCTCCAAAGCAAACAACCCAAACTCTTTTCAAGTGGTTCCTGCCGTGGTCTAGTCAAAGGGTTTGATTGCATGAGCAGTCGCTGCAGAACGTGCAGGAAGTTTCAGCGGCTCATGAGGCCTGGAGTAAATTTAGACAAAAACCATGATTACAACCAGACTGAACTCACAAACACATCCACTCTAATCTTTATTTATTTCTTTATGAGCTCAAAATCTGAAGTTATGCTCTATCTTTGTCCAGATGATGGAAACGTTATTAAGCCAGTAGTAACTAGTTACTTTTACCTTATCGGAATATTTTAACTTTTAACATGTTTTTGTTATTCAGTATCACTCTCTGCTCTTACTTGAGTAAATTGGATCTGGATACTTAAACCATGTGAGTAACTTCACTGAATGAAGAACAAACCTGTTTCAACCAGAACTTCATCAGTTCTCATTAAAGTTTAAATGTATAATTGCCTTATTTGTATGAATTATTGTCATTGTGGGCCTTAAAATACCAACATTTCCTCATAACTTTACATTTTGGTCCATCTGTTGATGTCATTTTTAAATATTTGATGTTCTGATCAGTTACTAAGTCGCCTTTCTACCAAATACTTTTCTGTTCCTGGATGTTTCATTTTTGCTTGTATGGAGTGAAAACATGCTGAAGTATTTGTACCTCCGTCCGCCTGTTGGTTGGGGTTGGAGGGGAGGTTGGTGCTGTTGGACCCGGCTGGGGGTCAGACCCGGGTTCACCGCCGTCTCAGCCTCCCTGCCCCCTACATCCCGTCTAATTGGCTGAATCACTTTGGAGGGAAACTTGACAAGAAGCAGGATCCCTCCAAAAATCACAATAGGTGTAGAGTTTTACATCTTGTCCGCAGACAGATGTTGTGGCTCCCGACCGCATCCACATTTCAGTTCCTTTCTCTGGACACAATGGAGGAAAACACAAAGGCGGCTGCATTTTGGCGGTCGGTGCAGATGCATAATTTAAGCTGCCAAGAAGTTTTTCACATATTTCAACTGGAGAAAAATGTGATTTCACATTTTAACCCACAAAATAATTCTTATCAGTTGGTAAAACCAAGACTGTAACACAGGGAAGTTTGTTTCATTCAGTTTAAAACTTTATGTGCTTGTTAAAAGGATTTCAGAAATTCACTTCAGTAGTTTGTTTTATCATAATAGAAAAAATGGGTGTTAATTTTTCAGTCATATTTTCACCATGTCATTCATTAATTTGTAAAGTTTAAAACTAAATATTTTTGTTGGGAAATTAAATATTTAGTTTACAATTTTTAGCTCTGAACTGAATATTTAGTAGAAAGCTGTGAGCAAGCTGAATATTTAACTTGGAGGCAAATATTTATAAAATTAAACTATATACTTAATTAGTGAACTAAATACTTAGTTCCAATATATTTAGTTTGAAGCTAAATATTTAGCTTCAAATTGAATATTAGCTTCCTATTGCTAAAGCAGCAACCAGCAAACTTTCTGTTTTTGTCGTTGTTGTTAAACCTGCTGGACAAATTTCCCATCAGCACATCTGAACTTGGTAACACGATTTTATAAAGAAATAAACACAAATCTGCGTTTGCTTCTTTAAGATAATTGCATCAAGCTTGTTGTTTAACTGTCAGGATGAGCAAAAACAACAGATTTTTGGTTGTTTAAAAGAAAAGGAAACCAGACACATTTAAAGATCTCATTCAGCAGTTTATCTGAAAAAGGAACAATGTGGGCGGCGAACATTTAGCAACTCTGTCAGCTCTTCCTTTCACTAAATCCAATGTGAGCATTGGATTTTAGCTTATCAGCGAAGCTATTCACGTAGCGTTAGCTGCTAAACATGTAGCAGCTAACGCTGCTATTAGCATCCACAGTCCATATTTCTAAAGAAGCTCCATAAACCATCAGGGCAGCAATCCTGATCGTTTAATAACCTAAATAACAGATTAAAAACAACAAATATCTTATTGAGCTAATATGTGGGCAGAGAACCCAAATGACTCAAAATGTCAAAATAAAGAATTTGGTAAAAAGTTTACACAAGTACAGAATAACCGATCACATTATCAATTATTTAATATTTAAAATTCATGAGACCAAATTATGAAGTTAAGTGGAAATTTGGGTATTTTAAGGACAAAAACGTCAATAATTCAAAAGTTACATAAAATAACAAAATCAGGCAAAATATTTTTTTCTTCCAAATCAGTTTCATTCACTATAAAACTTATTAACTTTAACAAAAACTGCAGGTGTTTGTCTGTCTGGTGAATTTTGGGTTTGTTTTTCATTCAGTGGGGAGAAAATGCAGAAATTTTACTCAAGTAAGAGGAGAGATGATTCATAATGAAATGACTCAAATAAAAGTGAAAAGTACAGAGTAGGAAAAATACTCCAAAAGGTCTATTTTTCAAAAAACAATTCTCAAGTAAATGTAATTGAGTAAATGTAACTAGTTACTACCAAACTCTGGTTTATTCTAACATTTAGTAGCAAAAATGTCTCTTGAATTGAAAATGTTGCTGCAATAGTTTTTGATTAAAATGTGATTATTTAATTACTGACCATGTTGTTAACCACATTACATTTAATCGAGCCCCACCATTAATTTCTTGTTAAATTCTTCAAAATTACATCTTCTTTTCTTTTTCTTTTGCTAAATAACGTAAGTTAAGGATCCCCCTCCTCGTCCTCCTTGTGACTCCTTCTTCTTCTCTGAATAGATTTCGGTCAGCCTATAAGGTCATCCTAGGCTGAGCAGGGAATAATTGGGCTGCCTACACACACACACACACACACACACACACACACACACACACACACACACACACACAGAGAGACTTTAAAGTTTAAACCCCCACTCCTACAATGGTCGGCCCAGACAATAGACACATGCCGACCTCTGACCCCCACCGAGCTGCAGGCACAAAACCTCCCTGTTTATTCTGAATCCTTCTTCCCTCCTTCATGCTGGATCAGCAGAATAATCAGAGTGATGAGATTAGATTATATGTGTCATGTTTCACATTAAATCATGGAAATGATGCCGAGTTTTATGGATGCTAACTCTAAGCTGCGCCTGCAGGGATTATTAGTTATGACCAGTGATGGTTAGCGGTTTAAAATTTCAAAGGGTTAAAGTTAAAGTTCCTGCTTCAAAGTGTGATGCTGGGAAGTTTGTAACTGAATATGTCACCGAGTTCTGGATTTATTTAAACTGAATGAATTATAATCTGAGTTTTATGCTTTAGTTAAAAACATAATTCAGGAATTTGAGGTTCAGTTTGAAGGTTGTAAGCAGCTAACATCTTAACTGCAGTAGAAAACTCTGATAAATCTTCAACTATTATGAATCCAGATTAAGTTTCACATATTTCAATCTTTCAAGCGTTAATTTCTTTGTGTTGCACATTTTAACCTCCAAACCTCTGAAAATGATTCTTATGATTTGGTGAAAACAAGATACTTTTTAAAAAAACTGAAATTGTTTTTTCTGTTTTAAACTTTGTGGATTTTTATCTTTTGTTGCATAAGTATGAGGATCTGTTTGGAAAGTTACACAGTCAAAAACAGATTTGGATTATTTAGCCTTCAAGAGAAAAAATGGCTCATTTTTTAATGTCATATTTTTACCAAACTGTTCATTCATTTATTATTGTCACAGTTTCAAACTAAATATTTAACTCTCAGATAGAGATGTAGCTTAAAGCTAAATATTTAGTTTACATAATAAATACTTAAAATCCAAACTAAATATTTAGTTTGAAAACTAAATATTTAGCTCATTAGCTAAATGTTTAGCCCCAAACTAAATATATGTTTTCAGACCTGGTTGACCCGGTTCTACTGGAACCAGAACATCTGCTCCACCTCCAGCTGCTGTGGCTCTGAGTCCAACCAACTTGTTCCCCTCCTGGCCTGTGGGGGCGCTGCACCAAGAACCACTGAAGGAAACCACACAAAACCCTCTGAAGACACTGAGAGCAACTTCCTTCTTCACCAGATGGAAACAAGATGGAGGATCAGATTTTAGTGTTGGAGGATTTCTCTTTAGTCTAAAGACCAGGAGCCATTTCTGCTGCTAGCGCTAGGCTAGCGTGTCTGTTTTGGTTGTATTTACCCAGAATGCCCTGCCCTTTGGTTCACTTCCTGCTTTTGGAGCGGTCTCCGTTCGCTTGGTCTTCGTATTTAAACCGAACCAGAGTTCACTTCAACCGAACCGAAACCGAGGTTCATAGGACCAGAGTTTGATTTCTTCGGTCGGATATCGCAACTAAACCTCCACAAACGAACTGGACTTTCTGGACAAACGGACCAGGTTTGGATTAAAGCGGACCAAACAGGACTGGTGTGAATACAACCTGAGACCAAACTAATCTGGATTTAAACATCTTCTGCAGGTGAGATAATCCATTTATGACTTCTGGCAGATTCCTAATTTCAAGGCAGCAGTGCTGGATTAAGAGATAAAATCCCAGCAGTTTGACAACGATGAGATGAGATTTAGGGATTAATGCTCCAGCGGTAAGCAGAGCCTTTTCTGTTTTCTGGCCCCCAGATGACCATTAAAGTCTCGGTGGGACTATAACTGTGCAGCCAGGCTTTTATCTGCCGTCTTTCAGCGGCTCCATTCAGATTCCTCGCTGACCCGCAGCTCATCCCTAAGTTCCCTTTTGATGGGATTATTTTAAAGAAACGGCGTCCCGCTACCCTGGCCTTTTGCTCTCAGCACCTGCACTCCAGCGGCCTTCACCTCGCCAATGAACCGCCGGTTTTGAAACTGTAGCCTTGCATCTGTTGCAGACGAGGGAGCCGGCAGGAGTTTGAGCTGCGGCCTTGGTCGTCCGAACCCCGCTCCGGTTTCCTCTTCATTCAGCCGGACTTCAGCCGTATCACATCTCCGCTCCCTCGGGGCGGGTCGCTAAATAACAGGTGTATTTAACGTTTACAACAGGTGGGATTACCACCGGAAGAACAGCAGACCTCTTTATTTCAGGCTCCACTTTAATGTTTCAGTCAAGAAACTGACATGAAACCTTTTTGGAGTAAATCTGTAAAGGACACAAAAAATATGGAGCATTAGGGCCTCTGGAGATATGAAACAAGAGGAGAAATTTTCCCCCCAAAATTTTTAATCTCAGAAATTTTCTAGAAAACATTGTGAGTTTCAAAAGTTGAAAACTTTCAAAATTAAAGTAATAATTTTGAGAAAAATGTCTGAATTCAGAGTGAAAAGTCGAACTGCCGAGCAGTTTCCAATAAAAATGTGTGAAAAATTCAGACAATAATTTTTATAAACTTTTTTTAAAATTCTCAAAATTCTCCCAAAAATTAAAATCTGTATTTTGAAAGTCTGTTTTCCTCGTTGTTTCCTCCAGAAGTAACATGATCATGTGGCTCAATGCGATAAACGTGTTTCTATTGCAGTTTTAGAAAAAACACGCCGTCCTGGTTCAAAATCTTTTAATCTGAAACCTGAGTTCTTTGGGTTGCCGTGTTTCCGTTAGGTGAATATTTCTGTAACTCTGATTTGTGCAGCTTGTGAGCTGGAAGCTGAAAGAGGAAAAATCAGAGCTAAAACACAGTTTGCTCTTTCTGCAGACGAGTAAGAAAACAGAGGGGAATCTTCGGCCTGCATCGCTGCACATCCACATAAATTAAAATTCAAATTGATTCTCGGCTCCAAGTCAAGGATTTGTGCCGATCTGCACATGTATGGAGGCTAATCAGAGCCTCTTCACGGGGTCACTCAGGGTCAGACGCTTGTGATGGAGATTTGGACGGCAGGCGTAGGAAGACAAAGCCAGAGACCGTCGACATTCTTCACGCATGAGACAACAAACAGGAGAAAAACTAAAATAAGATCAGAGCTGATATTATAAACACTTGTTTTTAGTTTCTCTGTTTAGCGCAGAGAAACCTTTTGTTTTCGGTCTTTGTGACGAAACCGTTGAATGTTTGATGTTTCAGGCCATCCTCAGAGGAAACGCATCACTTCCTTTCAAATTAGCTTTTAGTTTTATTTTCCAAACTGTTCAGGCTCTTACAAACAGGAAGGCATTTCTCTGCAGACAGAGCATGAGCGGCGGGAAATCTTAAAACCATAAGGTTTAATGATAGTTCGATGGAGCTGTTCTGAAAGGCTGACCTTTGACCCCCAGCGTCTCCTCCCCCATCCTGGTCGCTGATCATTTGTCAAACTGATCTGATTAGCGTCCAGTTTGGGAATCAGACGACGACACACTTCAGGATCAGGACAAACCGCCTTTCAGCGTCTCTGCAGGAAAACAAACGGATGGATTGTTCTGGAGAGAAACGGAGAGATGGAGAGACAAAAAGACGAAAAGACAGATGGAGAAATGGAGGGATGAAGACATGAAAATACAGAAATGGAGAGACAGAGACACAAAGAAATGAGCAAACAAACTAACGATGGAAACATCAGCTAGTGTTGAATTCAGCTGCTGCTTGAGCATTCCTGACAGCAGATTTATTCAACATTTGGTATGGATGGTCTTCCATATAAGATCATTTACACACTTTTTATCAAACGTGGTTAAATACAAGAACTGGCTAAAACTGGACGGACAGATGGACTGATTGATTGATTGATTGAACACCAAAGAACACTCAAACATTTCCCAGAACATTCAGTCTGTTATAGTTTTATGTTTCCAGGCTTGATGTTTATTTTGTGATTATTAACAAGTGATCAATGTGGTAGATTAGCCGCCGCTGCTATCAGCTAAGCTAACACAGCGGTGGTTGATTAGCTAATTTAAAGCTGCTCTACTGATGATCTGTCAGAGTTGGTGTTGAGTCGCCATTTTTTTATTAACTGAACCAAACCACAGAATTCCACAGCACATCTACATGTTAAGATTGTCAAAGTCAAACTAGCATAACTGAGCTACTTCCCTCTCGTTTTGTTTTTGTTCAAATGTTTTACTGATCTGTGAAAGGTGACCTATGACCTAGTTTTCTATTTGTCGTCGTGTTGACAGTAGCAGGGCACTGCGTCGCTTTTTCTTTCATAAATCACACAGTTTAAGAATCAGTGGGTTATGTTGCCAACTTGACAGCTAAAACCAATGATAGCCATCATTGGCTAGCAGCATGAGACGACACAATGCAATGCGTCTACAGAGGTTTACGGAGCTACACTGGGACAATAAAGTTTGTTTTAAAAAAACGAATCAGAAAAGTAGTTTATGGCTCCAATTTAGCTCCGTACAGGTCAGCACACCGGCAGATTCTTGTCTAATTAAGTTCTTTTTCCATGTTACAAAGAATGTTTCAGATTTTTATCTTCAGAAACCAACTGAACATCAAACTTCAGCAAAACTGAAACTTGCCTCAGTCTGATTAAGAATCACTTCAATATTTTCTCAGTGTTTCCATAGCAACCCGTTTCACTTTGGTGATGTTGTGAGGATGCATCCAGGTAATGTGACAGGTTAGAGTCCAGGAACATAAACAATAACCAGACACACACACACACACACACACATGCGCACACACACGCCGTGCACAGGACCGCCCTGCAGCTCATTATGTCTCGTTTCCTCCTCTGAATTGAGCTGTGGGGGGCGTGCTGTGGTGGCGCAGTGGTTTAGCACGCCCCACGTTTGGAGGCCTTAGTCCTCGACGTGGACGTCGCGGGTTCGACTCCCGGTCCCGG
>CAEFZX010016285.1:0-10738 GCA_903066825.1 Alfaro cultratus | reverse complement strand
TGAGAAATTAGGGAGGGCTAGTCCACCCTCCAGTTTTGCCTTGCAAAGATGCGCTTTGCTAATTCTATGCGTTTTATAGTCCCATAAAAATGGGACGATTATGGAATCAAGTTTCTTAAAAAATTTCTTAGGTAGAAAGACAGGAATATTTTGAAATAGATAAAGGATCTGAGGGAGAAAAACCATTTTTATTGCGTTAATTCTTCCCACCAGGGAAATGGGGAGAGATCTCCAAAACTGAATGTTGTTCTGCAGCTTCACCACCAGGGGGGAGAAATTAGCTTGATAAAGTGAGTTAAAGTCCTTAGTAACCTCTATTCCAAGGTAGGTGAACTTAGTGTTAGCAATTTTAAATGGCATACTTTCCAAGATCGAAGAGTCCTTGAGCTTAATTGGCATCAGTTCACTCTTGGACCAGTTGATCCTATAACCCGAAAATCTGCTAAACTGCGAGATTGTATCTAGGAGTGTTGGTATAGTACACTGAAGATTGGTTATGAACAGTAGGATATCATCTGCATATAAGGAAATTTTATTTATAGTCCCTTTAGTATTATATCCCTGTATAAGAGGATTGTCACGAATTGATGTACCTAAATATTTTGAATTCAAATGTGTGATCATCTGTCTAACACAAACTTAAAAGGTTTCAAAAGTGTTCATAGTGTTTTTTATACTTCAAATTCAGATTTTTATTGACTCCAGAATAAAAAAACTGTATAAATTTGTTTATTATTAGCTTTAGTATTGCTAGCTTTCAAGCTTTGACTTTTGTATAAAACATTCAGATGTTTCAATCCCTCATAAAACTCCACTAATAAAACAGCTGCTTCATAATTAAAATGACTGCAGAGTCATTTATATACATGTACATATATTTATATACAGATATTGACTAGAAATCAGCTCGACCTACACATTGACCCCTGCTCATTTGAAATGAATTTTGAAAAGTAAATCATTTTTAGCTGTACAGCTGTCTGGAAAGCTTACTGTTTATAATTACTTTCACTATGTAAATGAGGAATGCCACATTAGCCATGATCTCTTTCATGCTGCTGTTTTACAGAATCCCTTCAGGGCCTGTGCTAAATGGAAAATCCATCTTGGGAAATGACTCATTTTCAGAAGACAGTACACTGTATGTTCATTTACACTTGCTGAATAACTTGAGGATATAAAAGTGCTTAATCAGGGACATAAATCATCTCATAACAAGGAATCTGAAGTTCAAGTCAAACTTCTGCATGGACTGCCATGTTATTTTTTTATTTTAAATTCCGAATTTCAGCTGTTCTTATTTATTGAGAAGCCTAATATTTAGGGTCATTCCAGAAACTTGAAACTTAATGTTAGCCTGATTTATCTATCCCAAAACCACTTTTGATGTTTGTCTTTGGATCAATGTTCTGTTGCAGCATCGAATTTCCAACACCAGGCTGTCGATCTAAGTTGGACTTTAAAAATTTTGAGGTTGTATCGCTTTGACTAATGCATCACTTCCATTGGCAGCAAAATGATGCTGCCACATCCTTGCTTGAAAGTTTGTAAAGTGTATTTAAGATTGAAAGCTTCACCCACAGAGGTACAGAGGATCAAAACTTTGGGCCTTGTTGGGCGTTCAAACACATCAAACCTCGTTTACGTACAGATAAAGCAGCTAAAATTAAGCTGACGTGTGGCGATTACAAGATATTTTAAACACCCTTTGTTATGTCCTTTGGTTCATTATCTATTATTTGTTATTATAAATTCCACACTGTCTTCCATTGTCTCTCTGCACCATAATGTCTGATGAAATATGCATTCAAGTTGTAGAGCAGAGATTAATTAATTAATTCTTAATGAAGAACAGAGCAGTTTTACAGCAGACATTTATCAGCTGTCTTGACAACCAAGACGTTCACCGTTGAGTTGCAGCACTGAAGGAGTTAAACCTGTCTACACATCCATAAAAGTGGATTTTCTTTTTTCAATCTTTTTTGGCAGAATCTAAAAGTAACCAGGACCATTTGTGTACTTTTATTCAAGGCCAGGAAGCTGAAAATCCTGTCGATTTTTAAGTAAATGCAATGTGCTAGTGTGTCATAGCATTGATATTTTTTTTGAATCTTTTCCTCAGTTGTGCATTGTATTCTAATCTACATGGACTCCACAAGTCTTCTGTGCTTTTCTCTTTTAAATTAGTATTTCAAGTTGAACCCAATGCTAATACCATGTGTGACATTCAAATCCTCCCCTATATTAACACCTGAAGCTATTTCTGTTAACTAATTCACTGATAAATTTAAAACACACGTCTTTCACACTGCCACACAGGCTGCTAAGGTGTAAAAAAAAAGCTGTTTTGTGCCTGCTGTTCACATCGTGCTGCTCCTACTCATCGCCACAATAAATGGATAGTAATTTGCTCCAAACGTGTGGCAGAGATGAATGTAATTATCTCTGGCCATTATCTGTACACATACTGACACAAACATTGGGTGCAGAAAAGAATCACAGAATATGGCAGCATGCACACACAGAAAGAAAAAAAAAAAACCTTATTAGATTACAGAGAGTATGGTGATGTATTAATTGTAGCATAATGCCCACACAGTGTTGGGGCCTCAGCGGGGCATTTCACATCCTTTTTCCTGTGGCCTTTTGCCACACAGTGGCACAGTGAATGCGGACTTCTGTCCTGATTAAGCCCCCGCACTGCCCACCGCTGTTCTGTTTATCCTGGCGAGAGCAGGCGCTGAAGCGTACTGCAGAGACAAACCCACTAGGAGTTTTTAGCATAAAAAAAGGAAAGTCGGCTCACAGCTTTGTTGAATGCTGCTCATAATCCAGATGGACAAATTTCAGAAATTTCAGAGAAAGTCAAGATTACAAGATCAAGTTGGCTAGAGAACAAATGTATTTATTTTTACTCTACTTAATATTGTTGTACAGACGGATTACTGCAAGTGGACTTGAAGAGCCAAACATTTAATTAAAGAAATCTGATTAACGCCAGCAAGAAGTATAACACCTTACCAAGGTGTAACACTCAAGCTGTTTTTCTTGATGCCCTGTGATGGTCTCGATCAGATGGAACCCACAAAAAGTTGAATTAAGATTATTTATTTGACTTTGGTTCATTTTTAAATCCTGGAAGCTTTGAAACAATCCATTGTTAACTATAAATATTAATGTTGACTGGTAATTGTGTTGAATTTTCAATGGTAATGCCATGTTTTATTCAATAGACTGATCTTATCCTTGAAATTGCAACCTGCACCAGTAACTGGAAGTTAGTATTTTACATCACAGTGGAATGACTGTAGCCTACACCTCTTTGCAAAATCATTTTAATTCGGCTGCATTGGAGGACTTATAAGCATGAATGACATCTTTAAAGTCTTGTAACTGCATCCTACTTTGATTTGAGTCCAGACTTTGACTAGGACAGCCCAAAAAAAAGATCCACTCTTCTCTCTCCAGGCACTAGAATAACTGAATAAAAATATTGTTGTGGCTCACCAAGATGATTTTTGACAAATGTGAGGCAGGCCAAAGTTAGGGCCGTCCATGCATTCCGCATCCTGTGCTAAAAGTAACGCTGGCTTCTCCCGGATTTGTACTGATCACAGGCTGAATGAACAGACAAGTGTTGGAACCACATGACTACTGGATGGCTCCTGTTCCTTGAGAGGTGAGGCAGCTTGAATCTGAACTAAAGTTAGTGCTCTATTCCTCTTTTTAGCTTTGGGAGAACTGATAGCCATCTGAGAGCAAAGTTAGATAGAGTTCAGAAACTGGTCATAAAATAACTTTCCTATAATATTTGTGAGCGCCTGATAATTTCTAGACATCAATAGCCTACAATTAGCTAATGTGAGTTCTAGGTGTTTGTTTCATTTTTATTATGTCTGTTTGTTTGTTTAATTCATCAATAGTAAGTAGATATTGGGTGATTCCCATCCCTCATAAAATTTGAGCTTTTTTGAGAAACTATGCACATTTTAAAAATGTTTTCCTTATTTGGACCATTTATTTGTGTTGATCGAGAATTAATTATGAGTCCTTAACACAAAAAACTTTTCATTTTAGTTTTAGTGTGTTTGATTGTAGAGAGGTTATTCTACAGAACAACTTCTGCAAAATCTAGGATAATTAGTTTCCTGTCACTCCAAGAATTTGGCCCAGCAAAGGTATAATCTGTCCAGCTGTCCTGTAAGAGTGACTGTTTGTCCTCACATTATAAACGACACCACCTGAAGTCCTGACTTTCACATTGACTTAATGCTGCTCCCCTTTTGGCAGGCTATAAAAACAGCAGTAGCTGCCAGTCCGGGGGTCACCAGAACGGAAAACAAGTTCCCCTAAAGCCACAATGTAATTCTGCCCTTCTCTGGGTTTAGATAAAAAAATGCAAATTTCTATAAAATATGGCTCAGTCTGATGGAGCAACAAGCCGGGGTTGCTATTAATCCAAATCTTTCTTGTCAAGTGTCACTGCAGAGAGTGCTTCATCATGTCGAGAGACAACCCAGAGAGAGGAAATGGAATGCATCAGTGGCAGAGCAGCTGAAAATGACAATCAGCCAGTTCAGCGATGGCTCTGATGATCAGGCATATCAATGAGCTTGAGAGGAAGAGGCTGGGAGAGGCACACCCACAGAGACACACAGGCAGTGGGATGAAAGTAGGTCAGTGTGCAGCATCTGAAGAGAAGTGTGACTTAAAGGCTGATGAGGACGAATGTATCGCATGTCAAGAGGTTAGGTTGAGGCCCCTGCAGAGCTTGTCGTTGGACAACAGCACAATTACATTCCAACATTAGCAACTGGAAACACAAAGATTTTATACACAAAATGCAAAGAAAAGTATTTAATGAACTACAATTCTTTTTTTTTTACACACACATCACAGAAAATTTCACACAAACCCAATTCTGTTGATATATTTCAAACGCAAACACAAGTTGATTGATTTTCTCACACTGTGGGTTGTGAAAAAGTCTCAATGTTGCATTCTGTGAAGTAATTATTTCCAACAAGTACATCCTCTTGTTTTTTTAAATTATTTTTATAATAATAAAAATCAAGAGATAATCAGCAACGCCAGGAGTCAGTGCCTGACTTTCAAAGCAGTGACTATTTAGAGGTTTTAGTTTCCACTTTTCTAAGTTTCTGCAGCATCCAGTTGTGCTGCAGAAACTTATATGTCACTGACATAAAACTGCAGTAGCTTACATATAAATAGGTTGAAACTATGCTGCACTATTTTAGACATACTGGCCTCTCAAAACACTTTTACACTAGAGTAACATTCAATCGATTTAGCTAAATTTATTCATATGGCAGTAAAACAGCAAAGACAGTTGGGGATTCGGTTTAGTTCTTGTTTTTGTCACATCATGAAGTTGATGTCTAAATACAAAAAAAGAAAAATGACGAAGGAAGAAAGTCTGGCAGTAAGGGCTACAGTCTCCTCATGCATTGTTAAAACCAGAAGACAGCATGATGTAAAACAGAGCTCATCAGACACCACAATCTGCATGGTAAAATGTTGATCAGCCTTTCTAACTCAACAATATGCAATCTCTGTTCTGTCATCATTGTCATTAACATTTATTATCTGGCTCTAGAAACTGGGATGGAAGAAGGGTGAGGGAGAGGTTGTGGTGTGGGTAACCAAAATAGTAGGATGAACATTTTAAACACACACTTGTTTTGGCATATTCAGATATAGTTCCCATAATAAAAATATTCTGACTAATTGAACTTATTTAGATTTTGTCACATCAAAGTCATCAATTACATTGTTTTACTGCGATCTATACGACAGACCTCTGGAAAATCTGAAAAGTGTGGCATTTGTATTTAGTCCTCTTTCCTGTGCCAAACCTTTGTTGTGTCACATTTCACTGCTACTACAGCTGCACATGTATTAGTTCAATCAAAGACAGATAATAAAAAATAAATAGGAACAATAATTTAAAAGGATAAAGACTAAAACATAAATCTAAATCTGAGACAGGAAATCTTTTAAAATCATAACTCAAGTCCAAAAACCTCAAAACTGACAAAGAACTTTCTTGCACGTGTGCTTTCTTCTTGCTGTTGTTACATACTGTAATTTAATTACATGTCTAATTTAGTGGCACCTTAAGGAAGATGACACCACTGGATGATATTTAGGAATATCAGAGTTGACAAAAATGCAATTCACAGTCCTTACATTATAACATTTAAACAATTTAGAAAATCTTGCATTACTTTTTCTCTAACTCTGGATGCTTCATATATATATGTTTATATAATTACACTCAAGGCTTGTTCTCCAAAAGCATGTTGAGCTGTTTTCTTATTCTGAGAATTTGATGTACTTATGTCTGTCTACTTAGTTCATTTCAAGGAAACTGCTGATGGGCGTGGGCGCTGTGAAGGCCACTGCATGAATGTTGCTTTTTTTTGGTCTAAGTTTCAGTCGCAGAGCTGCTGAAACCACTCAAAACTCAAGAGCTTCAAAACTGTCTGTCCTTTATTTCTTCCACTCAGTGATGCAGTCAATGATGTAAGAACAATTGAGTCAAGTTACTTCTCTTTTATCATTATCTCCTCAGAAAAACAACAAAACTGTGGCATTGCAACCCACATCTATCACTGTGTTTTATAGTCCTGAAGTTGTCCAACAAAAGTCAGCGCCACCATCCACCATGACAGGCAGAAACTCCTAAATTATTTTTGATAATGTGGCACACATTCACTGCTCTTTGATTGTCGAGGAAGTTATTTTCCAGATTTAGGGAATGAAGTCAAAAATTAAAAAAGGAATTGAAAAGAAAATTAATCAACTTGCCTCTGACTGAGAAATGCAAATGCCAGCAGAAGATCAAGCTTTGAAGGTCAGGTTTCTTGAACTTCAGAGTAGGCTATGTTTAATTTTCTCACCTATTATAATTAAGAAGATTGATGAATTAATGGCAGTACTAGGGAATAGTTTTTAATCCAACGTATAATTTTATAGTAATCATGCTACAATAGACTGCAATCCAGAGTTTAATTTTCTCTTCATTCTCAAATAGCAAATTTAATCATTTTGTTTAGCAGTTGATACATTTTTAAACATATTCATTTAACATGTGGACAAAAGTGAAGAGTAATAATATATAAAAGATTGTTTAATCTATTTTTAGCAACAGGTTCTTTGTCTATTCTGATTTTCAAACTACCATGAATAAAATTTTAATATTGGATGGTTCATTTAAAAACTGCTAGTGTCTAAAACGTTTCCCCAGCTTAGGCACGAGAAATGAGAAATGCCAATATCAGTACAAAAAAGAAAAGGTTTTATGATTTCACCTAAAAACAGGATATTTTGTTTCTTTTTGCTTGCTTATATTATTCTGTTATGTTTATCAGTGTGTTGATGTCTGTCTGCAGGATTACAAAACTGCCCACACTTTGAATAAGTTTTAAAAGACATATCTGTTATCTGTTACAATTCACAGAAATACACAGGACAAACTGACCCAAAAAGATGTATTTTGCAAGTCAAATAACAGAAATGCAGGCTTCCATCCAAGCTGGTTTTGTT
Organism: Alfaro cultratus; assembly: GCA_903066825.1. Taxonomy (NCBI): domain Eukaryota; kingdom Metazoa; phylum Chordata; class Actinopteri; order Cyprinodontiformes; family Poeciliidae; genus Alfaro; species Alfaro cultratus. The sequence goes on along the minus strand of CAEFZX010016285.1, from coordinate 3,169 downwards.
GGATTTATTTTTGTCACAAAAACTAAATGAGTCTGTTCTCAGACAGTGAATGCAGGCAGCAGAGCATTTTATTTTTTCGCAAAAGGTTATCATAAAGTATCTACTCGTCATTCCTATTACTGAAAGGTTCTAAATTATCATAAAATATGAGGTTTGACATGTCACCACCTACAACTATACACTAGAGGGCGCCGTACACAAACTCTGCGCAGAAAATAGCATCCACAGTGTAAATTTCTGCATTAGAGTAAAATATCTTTCTCTGTCAGACGTTCAAAGTGTTTGTATATCTTTGAAAAAAGATATCTAGATGCACTGTAAAATGACATGTCATGTTTTTCCCGTTATTTATAATTAAATCCCTCCAGACTTTTCATGTTTTATGGGACTGACGATTAAAAGGATGTCCACATTCGCTGAATGTCAGAGTCTAATGGAAGAGAGAACATTTTAGAGAACAATTTTTAGCCTTCTACGAATTTGGCAGACTTTTACATTTTAATTTTTCTTCCTTTATTTTACTTCCTATTCTCAAAATACTTTGCTGAAATTATGGCCTTCTGACAGAACTGATGTAGCTGAGTCAGACTTTTAGGCTGCCATTCTCACACTTTTTGGGCTCTGATTTCACATTTTTATGGGCGTAAGATGAAGAGTATATAACTGCTCCAAAACACTGACCTTGGCATGTCCTTCCTAACTAGATCATTTTCCATGAGGAAGACCCATTTATGCCTTCATCTCTTGACTAATTTCTGAGGATATGGCTTTAATCTTTGAGGATGCCAGCCTGTGTTGGTAGATGACTTGCTTCAGTGTGAATAATGCTATCTTTTAAAATGTCTGAAAAAAATTGTGTGTTTCTGAGCAGTGTATGTAAAATTCTGGTTTCAACTGTAAATAGATTTATATCAATTTTCTTGGCTTTTGATCACTTTTCTGTGTCTGTGCCTCCAGAAGAATAAGTAAGAAGAATCATCATTCACATTCCCAAAAAACAGCAAAACAGAAATGGAGATTACAAAATAAGTTTATTTGTAGAAATAACTACAAAATGTATATTAAACATTTTTTTAAAGGATACGAGTCAAATTGGATGTTATGGTTTGACAAATTTTCACAATATCAAAAATCAAACAGATAATATTCAATCTGTATCTGGTATTTAGCTCTTCTGCGTTGATTTAGTCACTGGTGCTTCCTATTTACATATAATTAGGAGGCACAGATATCCTGAGATTCACAGTTTGTTTTCCGTCGCATAGATACTTCCAAGTTCATTCCTGTGTGCATTTTGTTTTCCACACATTCTCCCACACAAGAAAGCCTCAAATGGCCTCTTATTTACAAAAGATTTTCGAGCTGAGAAAACTGAAACTAACACTGCATAGATGATTCACTCGCACCGTTGAAAACCTGGAATATGTTTTTATTTTAGAGCTCCAAGGGTGACAGACTCCTTCCCCTCAGAGGGGAATGGGAGCGAGGAGCGCTTTGCCGTGGCGTAGGAAGTGTACGGGGGCGTGGGATAGGCGCTGGAAGATAAACGGGGCAGAGTGGATGTGGAGGACGGTGGACCCTGGGTGTGTCTCTCAGGAGGGCAGTAGGCAGGGGACGTAGAGCGTCCCTTGCTTTGCAGGCTGCTGCTGCTGCTCTGCAGCGGTGAGCTGGAGGTTTTTGGACCACGGGTCAGGGATGATGTGGAAGAGCTGGAGAGAGGTGAGGTTCTCATGCCATATCCCAGGATGCCCGTGCTCATCAGGAACTCCCTGGAGCCATAGGCCGGTGGTGTTGGTCCACGGGAACCTGGAGGTCGAATGTTGTCTGGTGGTAGACTCCTCCTGCTGGGGATGTCGTAGATCCCAACATCTGGGCCGTAGAGCACCTGCGATCTGGCACTGATGCGGAGCATCCTCTCCCTCTCCTCTTGCTCCCTTCTTTCCTGGATGGAAGCCATGATTGTTTTTGAAAAGTTGTCATAGCGTGCGGCTGCGGACATCGGAAGACTCACATCATGGGGATAGAGATCTCTAAGGTTGTCTTGAAGACCTTGAGAGGTCAAATCTCGTTTTACCAGACCGGAAGGGGGGATGTCTCGCGTAGCTATGCTCTGGGATTGGAGGTCTCTTGTGATAAGTCCATGATAGGCAGAGGAAGAGTCTCTCTGAAGGAAACCTGGTAAAGATGGTGAGGGATCCCTTGAGGTGGACTCTCGGGGTTGCGGAGATTGTCTGGCGACTCCCATAAACACAGGACTGTAGGAGTGAGGAGGCGGGCGCTGCACAGCCCCATCAGTACCCAGACCCATAAAATGAGTGTGGTAGCTGACAGGAGGGGCCCCTCTTTGGACCATGAACTGAGGGTCTGAAGGCCTGACAAGGTTATTGTAGGAGGGTTTGCTGTTGCTGCTGCTGCTGCACTGGCTGGCCAACAGACTGGAAGTTGTGATAATCCCAGGGGAGGAATTGGATCCCAGCCCATCGTGGTTCATTGAAAGAAGATGGGATTTGCTGCTGTTGCGGCTGCTGTGTTTTAAGGTGAGAGAGCGAGAGTTGAGCGCCAGAGAGTTGAGCTGTAGAGAGCTGGACACTGTCGAGTGCTGGAGGGGAGTTGAGACAGGCACACTGGCCTGATGGCTGCCTCTCGCAGGGCTTTTTCTGGTGTTAGAGCAGAGGTCAGGACTTTTGTTGATGCCTTGCTGCTCGGATGTCTTCAGCAGCTGAGTATTGAAACATAAGAACACACAGCACTGTCTGTCAGGTACCCATCAAAACGTTATAAATTATCTCACTTAAAAACAGAAAAAAAAGAAAGTCACCTGCTCTGGGGGAATTGGTGAAGATCCTCTGGAGATGGCCTCCAGAACCGGACGTAACTGTGGCACAGTCGGAATAGAAACAGGAATGATGGATTTGGTGTGATGTCCCAAATCTGAAAAATAGGTTATTTTAGGATTAATAGAATGCACCTGCAAATATAAACAAAAATATACAATGGGATTTTTAATAATGAAACTTTAAAACAAAAGATTTAGCAATAAGAGGTGCATCTTATTCTTGTTACAATAGGATCAGATATGGAACCCTCCTCTAAAATTCATTAAAGTCGAGGAATTGCAACCTTTAGCAATGTTGTTGTTATGTTTTTGTAGCACCCTTAAAAAACTAAC
>CAEFZX010016284.1:0-27928 GCA_903066825.1 Alfaro cultratus | reverse complement strand
CGCGTTCTCACTAAAACCAGGAAGATAGAACACATAACACCAGTTTTAAAGTCCCTCCACTGGCTCCCTGTAGCTCAGAGAATAGACTTTTAAACACTGTTGATAGTTTATAAATCACTGAACGGTTTAGCACCACAATACATTAAAGATCTGCTGTTGCTGTATCAACCTTCAAGACCTCTCAGGTCTTCTGGTTCTGGTCTGCTCTGCATCCCCAGAACCAGAACCAAACGAGGAGAGGCAGCATTCAGCATCTATGCACCAAAAATTTGGAACAAACTTCCAGAAAACTGTAAAGCAGCTGAAACACTGACTTCCTTTAAATCTCAACTAAAAACCCACCTGCTTAGAGTTTATTTGAAATGTAATCAATTACAAATCTAATGATGGAACTTGACTTAAAGTAATGTTCTGATTGTTTTATTTTATGTTGCTTGACTTTGTGTTTTTTGTCTTTGTTATGATGTAAAGCACTTTGAAATGCCTTGCTGCTGAAATGTGCTATACGAATAAAATTTGATTGATTGATTGATTGAATTCTGCCTTTTGACCAGTTTATTGTAACAAGGTCACAATAGCTGACTTCAGGGTTTGGCATAGACTAATTTGTCTTTTTGTTTGCCCGTTTATTGACTTGAACTGGAGTTAGAGGCAATTTCAAAGTTTAAGACCTGACTGTACTGCCAAACAAAAAGAACTTCTCTTTACAGTCATTAGTGTGAATGCTGCAGGCATTCACACTAATGAGTTCCTCCACTTTTTTCCATACACTTTTTGCCACATAACTACTTCTGCATGAATTGTGCTATTTCAACCATTCAATTTTCCCCGCGTTCCGCTCATATAAGACATTTCTTTTGGTATTAATATGCTCTATGGTTTAAAAAATATTCAGCTTTTTGTGATAATCTTCGGTCCCTTTGAAATTATTGGAACGTCCCATAAGATCTAAAAAATTCTGCTGAAACCTTTCACAGCTGAGTCCATCGAACCCTTCTTCCAACACTGAATCCCTAAAACCCTGGACTATGTTTCCAATCCACCTTAAAATCCTATTTCCAATCCTAACCCCAACCCTCCTCTCGACCCTAAGCAAACTAAACGGCTTGGTGCCCCGGCGCCACTAGGGCCCCCCAAAGTGGAACAGATTTTCTTTATTTTTTTAATAATGACTTCGATGTTATTATATTAACAAAACCACACAATTTCACTTTAAATTTGTGATTTATTTTTTTTACAATAACATATATTTGATCATGTAGAAATCATTGTTTATACGAGCAAAAAGAAACAAAATAGTTCTTGGCTCCCCCTGGTGGCCGCGATAGGCCATGCTTCACCGGTAATATTAGCTGCGGTATTTAATATCTAAAATACTTAAATATTTTATGTATTAAAATATTGAATTATTTACTTCAATACTTTTTAGGTTTGAAGGAATCAAAAAAGTTTTCTGTGAGAGAAAATATGGTGATGAAATGTTGAGATTTTTTTTTAAAAATTGACCTTTGCATCAGATTGCAAAGCCAAATTTCTGATAAGTTAAATTTGACATATTATAACAACTTAAGTGAAAAAAAAATGGCACATGTGCCTGGAAAATACATAACTCACATCCCACCACCTGCAGATGGGATTAGGTAGCCATCGATTCTTCTGTGCACTTTTTTACCATAGAAAGTGAGATCTTAATCGGGAATATTTTTTCTTCTCTACAGAAAGAACTAAAACAGGAGGTTAGAATGTGATTTTATCAGCTGCTCTGACAAAAACTAAGACTGAAACGCTGTCAGTTTTCATTATGGTGCAGAAAGACGCTGCTGCACTCTAGTGGAGGCCAAGTTTTAGCCTTAAACATCAGAAACAAAGATGAAAAAGTGTTAAGTGGAAAGAAGAATAATTTTGCTGTTGAGTCATTTTGCAGAGAAAATTCTAAACTTGTTGCTCTTCTAACGAGGACAGTAACAGGATAATCAGAAAGTGGAGAACTAAGTTTTAGTTGCTGTTTCATCTAAATTATTTTGTGTGACAAAAACCCATTTTCACCTAAATTCAGAAAGGGAATTAGAGGACTTCTAAATCAAATCAAAATTTAAATGTGCAGGTCAAACAGAAAGTTTTTATTTATCTGATGTAGTTCTCAGTAGCTTCATTTGTGACAGTACTGTTTCTTAAGTCAAATTGCAATCACTAAAAAAAAAAGAGTGAACAAATGTTTCTTTTGGAGCGTTTATTGCTTAAAATTTTCTCCATATTTTAGTCATGACTGAAAATGATTCTCCATTTTCATTGCAGGACAGTGATATCTTGACCACTGGTGAAATCACTCCAGTCCATCAATCTGACTGGAAAATAATGGCAATGAAAGAGGGGCAGGTGTGTTTTAATCCTTTATTCTTCTGTCTAGAAAAACAGAAAAACACCATAACATTGCATCAATACAGCCTCACTAGTAAAAATAAAAAATAAAAAAAATAAAAAAAGCTAAGAAAAAGGATGGATGAAACTTCTTCCAACAAATCAGCTCTAACTAATGTATTTTATTTTAAATGTAATGAGGGAGTATCTTGTCTGGATATGGATAAAGTAGCAACTTGTTCCCATATCTAAAAGCAGTGAAGGGATAAACAGAAGCAAGAAATGTTTAAGAACATCAGTCGCGAATAGGACACGTCTACATCTTCCTCAATAAGAAGCTGATTGTGATGGAGGTACTGATATTTGTGTCCCAGTATAAAATTGTGACTGTTTTTTAAACTCTCTCTGCACTCATGATCCAGTAGGTGTCCCTACACTGCAAGTGTTTTCTTTAAAAACGTGCCAGAAGTCAAATCAGCGGCATAAAAGAAAAGATCCATAATTCAAGCTGTAAATAATTATTTCCCAGCAGATCTCATACACACAAAAGGTTTTGTATAAAAGAAAAGGTTGATGTCAGCAGCACGCATACCACCAGTCAGCTGCTCAGTTCCTCTACCAGACCAGATTTAAATTAAAATAGATGGCCTTTAAAGGCTTTTTAAGATCTGCTGTCTCTCTTCTTTAAAACTATTGCAAAAAAGCAGAAGAAGAAACAAGAAACGATTGAAAATTTCACTTTGTAAAGACACATGAAAGCTTTTTCCTGTGTACATCCACATAAGCATGGATATGATTTTCTGTTCTTCTTTGTATGTTCCCCCAGGTGTAAACCTGAGTAATGGATCCAATTAAACAGTTGCTGTAGCATAGAGCCCTTACATACCATAAGTAATAGTAATGATCAAGACATTCAGCAGTTAATAGGCAATTCTCCAACCTCCTGAGACACTGAAGGCCTCCTGCTTCTCCCAATCACCTAATAAGGGCATATGTAGCAGATTTGTTATTCCTAATTGTCTCTGGTTTCATTCTCAATAACACAGAGAGCATCAGTGATATGCAGCGTTTTTCTTTGTGAAGCCAGAAATACTATTATTTATTATAAAATGGTAATGTCTGAAAATCTATAAAATTAGATACAGGTGATATTATGCATTATTCGGCTTATTTTCGTGCACTCCAGAAAATACTTTCCTTAGTATTTACTGCTAAACAATGAGCTGAGCTCTAAGCAAAGCTCGGCAGAGCTAATGAAAACGTGAAGATTTCTCCCTCAGTTTATCATTGCAACCAACCTCCTTCACATTGTTTTCAGATTGCCTCTGACAAATTGCTCCTGTACAAGTATTGATTAGTGCATCCTTCAGTGCTGACTGTTAAAAACAAAGGTTTCAAATGCGTTGCTATTGACTGTAATTACTACCACAGCCGACTGGAAACAACACTTGAATTGAACAGGATTCCTGGCAGCTTGTCAGCACTTATCTGAAAATCTGTGCCACAAATCTCCTTAGACAAGTTTGTTGTCTTAGGTCTCTGAAATGTTTTCACATTTTAAACAATTTAAATATATTGTTTTGATCGTCTTTGGAGAAATAAGTCAAGATATCAGGAAGATAATGCATTTAGTAAGTTTTAAGGACTCACTGAATGGCATTATTTTAAGTGTTGATGTATTTCCTGATTTTTTTCCTGTTTAATCTTTATGTTTTTTGTGGATTTAAAACACATCTCATCCATCTTTCTAGCCATCCTGTGGGCCTTTAGCGATGCTGTTCGTCTGCCACTGTCCCAGCAGAGGGGTGAAGCAGAGAAGAGGCCATCTGGACTGGGTCAGACTGTAGCAGCGACCACACGGGTCGTGGCCAGAACTCTCTTCCATATCATAATAAGAGTTGTGGTGGGAAGAACCACGACAGCAGCTATGGGAACATTTCCCCACTTACAGTGGGACTCTTTCTTCCCATGCACCCCCTTCCTTCCGCTCTGCGGATCTCACTTTCTTCACACCTCTTGAGATACTTCTGCGTACATGAGTTGATAAATCCTTTTTTGTGTTGCCCCATTTATCCGGGCTTTGTCTGTGTAGTGCTAGCTTAGCTTCATTCAAGAAGAGAGCATCGTGTCTGTGATGAGGGAACATTTGGGAAAAGGGCTTTTGTTGCCGATTTGAAAGAGTCTGACAATTGGTGGCACACTGATAGGGAGAAAACAACAGTCAGTGCACATTCACAGACACACAATGTCCTGCCAGATATGCATGCTGTAACACTCAATGCTCAGCCACACACACATGCGAGGAAAGATCCACTTTTACTCCCAAAACTCCACCACTAGTGAAACAAAAACTACAATTCACCCTTTTAATCATGCATTTCCATAACACTAGGTCAGTTGCTGGTACACTTCTCTTTCCTCTCTAGCATTGTGGAAATGTCTTTGCATAGTGAATACAGTGCTCTGTTTGGTATCTGACACTCTTGACCTGCATTTTTTTTGGACCTGCATCCCGTCTGGCTCTCTTTAGCGCTTTGAGAAAGTCCCCACTGTGTAAGGGAATCCTGGTGAACACCTCTCTCTATGTTCTCTCTATGTACTGTGTAAGATAATAAACTCATATGAGAGTAGGTCACACTTTTTCACACTCCTATCTATCATTGCTCTGTGAAAGAGGCAGCACTGAGAATGGAAAAGGAAGTGGAAATTGCAGACGGGCAGTTGTATCTTGGGTGCGGATCAAAAACCTTGGACTATTCTGCCACTTGGTGGTCTTGGACACAGAATGTGGTTAAGTTGCAAGTGACCTCATCTCCAGCAGGAGGAAAAGGAAAATGTTTCTCTCCTTGCCCACTCAATCCGTGCATTGATAAATATTTACCGTTTCTCATTTTTTGCCCACTCAATCCGTGCATAATAGACTTCTTCTAGACGACGGAGAAGTCTATTATGTTGGAGATTACTGTTGAAGCTTTTTATATGCTGTGCTTGGGTTGGCGATTCAGCCGATAGCTCATTAAGTGCCCAGAAGCCACAACTCTGACCTGAATGCAGCACAGACATCATCCTCAATCAAACAAAACATCTTATTCTCCCTCACTGTCACACCTTTAACCTCTTCCTCTTCTTATCTCCTTCTCTTGCTCACATTCACCTTTTCATTGCAGCCAATCCCCTTCTCTATCTAAGTTTTTTTTTTCTACTAAAACAGCTACCAACAATATGCCAGACAAAATTCCATCTGAATTTATGCACATTGTGTCAAATTACAACAAACATATAAAGACCAGATCACAGTACTCTCTATTTGTGAAGTGGGAGAAAATGATACATGATTTTCACATTTTCTACCAGTTAAAATTTTGAAAGCCACAGCACAAATGTCAAGTGTTTTAGGATATACTGTACATCTCAAACTAAAACAATCTGATAAAACCTGTCTGTTCACTCAACTTTCCATCAAAAGACTCCCTTTGATGTTACCTCTTTCTTTGTGCTAGGACCTTTTAGACAGAAATAATATTGTTTCATCACTGAGGTACATTTGCATTGTTGCCTTTAGCTAAAGACTCAAACCACAGTGAGTGTAAGGGCATTCGTTTATTAACATACTGTATTAATGTACTGTTAAAACACATATCTCAACATGTTATAACTTTTCTGTTACAGTTATGTTATAGCTCTTAACTCATAGTAGGATTGAGAATATGCAACAAAGCTGGAAGCCCAAAAGTGACCACAAAGCAGCAAAGAATGCAGCTTCACTCAGGCATCGGCACTTAGCACAATGGATACCCAAGACTAAAGCAGGGATGGCTACCTCTGCAGCTCGAGTATGATCTCAAAAGATAAAGCTAAATGGGCCATTTTATTTTATTCTGTGAGTAGGTGGAGGAAATCAGGAAAAAACGTTGCCTGAAAACAGTTGCTTAGCATGAATGGAAGACAGAAACTGTATTGAAATGTTCTTCCTTCATTTAGCTCAGACACAGAGACAAAATAATGTAGAGAGCTATATATAGTGGCAGGCCAGCGTTTGGACTTCAAACATAAACACAACTCCAAAGTTAGTGAGAACATCAAAAGGTGAGAGAGCTTAAATTTAAAACATTTGCTGGGCCAACAATTTGATACATTTCCCATGCAGATTTAATGTGCAGTGTTGAATGCCAACGACACCTCCTGTCGTCCTGTACTGCCAGGTACATTTATAAAAACCTGCAGCTGTGTGGAGCATGGCTGTCTTCGCTTGTTACTTTTATCAATGGCCAGAGGGAACTCAGATGTGGCTTGTCTTTGTATGTTTATGGTGGAAATATTTTGTGAAAGAGCCCATAAGAAGTAAAAAAAAAAAAAAAAAAAAAAAAAGCACATTAAAAGAATGCTCTCTTACCTGGGAAAATTTGTTGTATCTTATTTGTTGTCTTGATGCTGCAGCATCTGATTCCTTTCTTAAGCTATCATGGTAAAAGCTATGTTTGGGTTGTTCTGGGCATTAAGTCAAATTTTTTTATTGTTTCTTAATCCAGCGGCAAAAAGGGTTATATTGGTACTCTGTAAATTTTTCCCAGTGAAGCTCACTCATGTTTCCTGCATAGCAATCTTTGTAGTAAAAATGTTCACTATTTTATTTATTTTTGGTAAGTTGCCACACATCTCATTGAAAATCATGTCAAGATTGTGATATGTCTATATTTTATTCACTCAAAATGTTTAGATTTTTTTTTTTTACATTAGTGACCTTTAGTCAGTAAGTCGACGGGAAGAAGGACATGCAGAAAATAAAACTATAACTAAGAAGTTGTATAAAAATGTGGTACAATTTAAACTGTCTTGTCTTGTTTTTCATAATCAAGCTGTCCACTGCTTGCATTTTCCCCATCGAGCTCACCTTTCTCTGAGAACCGTATTTTGACTGCCAGCCATGGATGTCAACAGAAGCGAATCTTTTTTTGTGTTTAATTGGGTGTCAGCTGTAAATGGAGCAGCAGGGAGTTTGTTGATGTTGTCTGGTTGCTGTAATTTTAATTTGTTCTCACCAGAAACGATACAGTCAGTGATTTAATAGTTGCATTTCAAGATACACTTAAATGATCAAAGTAATGAGGAAACAATTTCATTTAATACTGCAAAGTGCTTTATGTTTTCCATGCTGCAGTTGGAACAAGGAATTTTATATATATTTGTTAAAATGTCGCACAGTTTTCTTTCTTTTCTCATTGACATTATTTCAGGCAAAACCTGTCTTGTTTTACGACAGGTTTACCAGAAGTATTTCTACATGTTAAATACAAGAATGTCAGGGAAAATAATTTTTTTCTTTAGATTTTTTTATCATTTCAAATTCAGTAGTTTCTATCCAGTGAGAATTTTGTTCCTTTTAACAAAGACAGTACAGATGATGATGTCTTGGCTTATACAGATTTACCTGAAACATCTGAGAGAACAAAGTTCTTTTTTAAATTTTATTCAGCATAAAATATCTGGTTCAATTGTATGAGTTTTTAGTCTCTTGTCTCTCACATTAATTAGCTCAGTTATCCATTAATTCACCTTTCAGAAAGAAAACTGGAGGAAAAAAAAAACACTTCAAGCTGTTAAATTGGCTCATCATCACATCGTGTCTACCCTGTAGTTATAGACTGCTATGGAAATTGAGAACATGATTAATAAATGCCTTTGCTTTGATACCTTTTAATTTTTCTAATTGATTTTCAGTGCAGCCCAGTGGATAAGGGTCCAGAACTTGTTGGTCGATTTTTGTCGCGTTCTGGTCAGGGCCAATTGATTTTATGACAAGGTTAAATTCCCAGGACCAAACCGATCAATTAATCATGGTTGATTTCCAATTGTCAGGGCCTGGGGAGTGTAAGATCCTCCTTTATCACATTTGGGACGTATAGGATAAGCCTTGAAGAAATCTGTAGCCATAATGATTTTCTACAAACAGTGGAGGCTATTTATTGTAAGAAAGAGTGAGTTTCATCAGTTTAATGGATCGCATATTTTGATTTTGTGGAGAAAAAGACTGTAAGTCAACTTTGATTGGTGGTATTTTTGAGGTCTTATGTAAGGTAAAACTTCATGAGACGATGATTGAATGACGGTATGTGATAAATGGCATTACTAGATCACAGTCCAGTATGCAGGATGTGGGTTGTTTGGTAGGGATTCTGGCTTTGAACATGAGCTGGGATTATATATGTTGTTTATGTGTAATTTGTTACCACATGGAAATTACTGGCACTGCTGAGACAAAGTACATTTGGGTAAGGACTTCACAATTTCTGTGGTTTATTTTTGAAAATGTCACAATGAAAAGAAAAAATAAATTAAAAGTAAATGAACAAAATTAAGCAAAAGAAGAAAAAAAAATCTAAAAAACAATAGTAAGTGACACGAGAGTTTCTACTTTTGATTCATTTATTTCCCAGCAATTCAGGTGAAGGACATTAAGCGACTAACTAAGAGAAACTTTCACACATTGTGCTGTTAAACCTAAACCTTTGAAACTAACCTAAAGTTTATTATCTCTGACCTTAGTCACAGGTTATTAGGAGTGACCTGCTAAAAGTAGGTCAAAGTTTACATAAAAGAGGGATTTTCTGTTCTGTCCAAAAGGTGGTATTTTATAATAGTTTAATCATACAGTTTAAATGAATCTGTTGAAAACCTCATTTATTTTCTTTAAAGAAAATGACCTACTTGCACTTCAGTAGTACACTTTCTTTAAAGAAAGAAAGTCTGGTAGCAAATGCTCCTTTACTCTCTCAACCTAATTAGTAATGTAGAAAAAGGTCATACTTATTATGATTACACTTGTGGTGCTTTGGTCAAATCAGTTTGAACAAATCTACTAATTATTATTTTCTTTAATCACGCAGCTCCATGTCTCAGGTCAGAGACATGGTCAGAAAATAGAAGAACGGTGAGGATCACATAGAAGTGGGCACACATTTCTCTGATTCTTCAAACATTTCACGCTGTAATTGACCATGAAGTGTTACAGACTAACTGATGACTCTGTATTATGAAAATACTCATACATACTGAGCAGATGGAGATTATTTTTTGGTGCATCACTATAGCAGCAGGATCTCTGTTATCAATTCATAACCAGGAAAAGAGAGCAAAACAATCTGTGTTATTACCATGTTCTTGAGAGGCATTATCTCTTCTGAAACTAACAGTGGCCCATTTATTGAAATGCAAATTTCGAATCACATGGGCGGCACACATCAGCATATTTTTCATATTGAATATGAGTGGCTAAGCTGTGGCATGTTGTATTCCTCCATGCTCAGGACTGAGGAGGTAAAATATGATCAAAATCGGTGAGGGAAAAAAAAAAACGACTTCTGATGCATGTGAGTGTTGCGTCTGCATGTTAAAACCTCCTTTCATCATCAAAATTGACTTATGCATTTCATAATTGCTTTTGACTGCATGCAATAGAAATGCGGCAGAAACAGGAAGAACATGAAAGAGGAAAGGGAAGTTAATGATGTCAGGGTCAGATGTGTGCTCCTCTTGAGACAGATTAATGTTCTGTTTTGTGACAAGGAATGAAAAATTATAAATCGATAGCAGAGTTTGCCCTCACTTTCTCATTTTTCTTCTATGGATTTGCTTTTAGCAGGAGGATACAGTTGCTTTAGGAATTAGACTGTGGCCGTTGAACCTGCTCCTCTTTGTTCTTTGTTGCAGAAAAAAAATCTGCATGGTCGCTGAGAATAAACAATTAAAACTAGTCGGCCTTGAATTCCAACTTCCCTTTCTCCCATTTCCATATGAAAAGTGCTGCCAGTGTGATGCACAATGAATTATTCAAGCACTGTCTTTGTGTCCCAGTGTACAGTATGTAAATTGTGGGAGATAGTTACGATAATTGAATAAAGGTGGAGGACCTTAACTGATTTAGGAGAAGAAGTAACTGCTTTTCTTAACACAGCTAAACACATTCATATGCTGATTAGTAAAACTCACTTCACTTGTTTTTTTAATTCACCAATCAGCCCTCTCTTACAGTCCACACACATCTGCTGCATGTTTAATTGTGTTTGTGCACAGCGTTGATTTTGCATTCATCTGCTTGTTAATGGTAGCTGACTGTTCCAGCACCAATAGAGGAAATGAAAGGTCAGAAACACAAAGAGAGGTCAGCTAATGAGCACTTTAAAGAGTTCCTTGCATTTCTGACACTATTTCTGACCTTTCCATCACCAATTCTAAGGATTCCAAAGCATGGATGGGAATACAAATCAGGAATGGAAAAAGCAAACATGGAAAACCCAAAGCGGACACTTTCTAGTTTCTTCCTTTTTACGTTAAAACATAATTATCTTACTGCCTTATTTGAGTCCATCTCCAAAAGGCATGAACATATGGCCATCAAATTTACATTTGCATACCAAAATTGCTTTTACTCAGATTACTTAATTAATGATGATACAGCGCACATACTAAACATGTTATTTTTGTTATGTGAAACTGGGCTTTGACTTCTAAATTTCAAGTGTTTACATTTGATTTAGTTCAATTCAATTCTTGCACACAGAGACCAATTCACAACACGTCATCTCAAAGGTGTCTCAATATATACACTAAGAAGCATAACTTACAGACCATTTTCATGTAATTTAAACACATATGCATAACAACCTTGCATCCAGGCTTTCGGTGAATTAAAACCTTGTTTTTCTTGCTTCAGTTCAAAGTTTTCTTCTCTGAATGTTCACTGTCCCTCATGACTCCGTGTGTATAGTAAATCTCCAAGCTGGTTGTTGAACTCGGCGCATTAAAAATTCATGCTGCAGCTCTTTATCCTGGGAATTCCAATTATGCAGTGGACCACTAAATTGTGTTTGCATTTACAGTGTCACGAAACACAAATTTGCTCCCCAGATTACATTTCAAAACTCTTTTTGTTTCTTTTTTTTGTGACAAAGTTGAACGTCTTTTATTGCTCTCATGACAAATATTATTTTAAACCCAAACACATTTAAAAGAACCCATCCAATCAAACTTTGGCAAAATGAGATGTATAATAAAGATGTTGCTCAATAAAATGCATACAAAAATATAATTAATCTGTAGTAGATGTTTTCCAGTGAATTAAGTTTTCAAACTTGTTCTTCAGAATATTATTATTTTACTCTATGAGTCAATAAAGCTGGAGATACACACATTATCTTTAGATAACTTTACTCAACTAATTTAGTACTTTCAATTAGTTATAGCCAATTTTTCTCTACAAGCAATAAGAGAGGAACAGACAATGGCACTTCCACCTCCAATATTTACATAAATCAGTGTTGCTATGTGGATTGCTGTTTTCCCTTTTCCCTCCTTCCTCATTTAAATGGTAAAGCTTTAAATATTAAATCATTCTTTATGCAGCAAAGCTTCATTTAAATTACTGATTTTCCCTGTGCTTGCCTGACTCTACTTCACCCCTTAAATTAAAAATGAATCCTGGAAGGTTAAAGGCTTCTTTCATTCAGCTGTGTGAAAAGCTCAACCAGTCAGATGTACTCCTATGCAGATGTTGAGAAATTTCTTTCTTATAGCGCCTTTAGTTTTTGGTAAATCAAGATGAAAAAAACTATAGTTACCGTATTATATGCAAGCACACCTTTAATTTAACATCTATTCTTCTCCTCTGAATTTATCCAAGTGAGTGAATTTAGAAAGAGAGCTCAACATTTCCAGACATTGATTGGGAGCCTTCTGGACACGCATGTCCAGACTGATCCTCCTCTAGTCCCTGAGATACAAGCTACCAGCAGCAGCAGAGCATGAGGGAGGAATATTAGATGTTTTGACAAAAACATAGCAAAATTCTGAGTAGCAAGTGTCTCTCTAAAAGCCTTTTTGCTGTTTGGTTGACTGTACATCACCAGCTGACAGATGTTGAGGGAATAATGTGGGAATGTGTGGTTTTCTTCTCGGCAGTGAGATTCAGATCTGTTTGTATTGACCAAGGAAGGAAACTGCAGGCTCATCACCAATACTCCACCAGGTAGTCAATCAGCCTGCACAACCTGGATGCCCCCGTCCTGTAGTTTAACATGTACACACACAAACTCAACACATGGACATATGCACACGTCTCAGAGGATTACACATCCCGACTGTGTAGATTTTATTGTATTGCAGGACACCGAGCCAAGAGGCCAAATCGAGCAGGAATCAATGTTGGAGGTAAAACTACAGAATTTCTCCTCGCAGAGGTTCATGTTGCATTTTGTTACATCATCCAAAGACGTGGATCAACTGAGAACTCACTTTTCCATCACTAATCGGTGTTAGTTTGATAAAGCAAAAATACATTAATTTATTTGAATTTAAGCATCCTACTAGGTTTATTTTAGACATTTAAACATTGTCCCTCTTGTTGAAATTTTTTAAATAAAGGTGGAAAAACATTGGTACTGGTATATTTTTTTTTACCTCAGTGGCCTGCATGTCCTATGGAGAAGAACGATGCCACAGTTGCCAAAACTTATTTGAGGGAGTAAAAGTAGGGAAGACCATCTTTGTCATGACGTACTAAAGGTAGAGTGACAGAAAGAGCTGAAGGAGCTTCATGCAGAGACAAATACCTAATTTAAGTCAGTTTTTTGTCAAAGTTATTTTAGAAGGATACAGATATATAAATTGCCATTACAGAATGGAAAAATTTAGACACAAATATGAAAAAATTCAATTGTCCTTGTTCAACAAAAAATAAAAAATAAAAATAAGACGCTTTTTTTGCTGTTGTTGTTTTTACAAAAAGAATTTTTTACTAAAAAAATAGATATAAATAAAACAACAACATTCCTACAAGACTATAATAGAGTTGAGTATGTTATCTCATATATGTATCTATAAGCATTGCATTGTTGTATTGCTGAATGCAGACACACACTAACCAAACACACTGAATCGATGTTTAAGTTAAAAATTTATTAATACTGTTGATTCTGCATGCCTCAAAAATTATGGTTATATTTTAAATTGCTTTTATATGAGTTTTCTTTGCAATAAAATGCTTTCCTCAGCAGCATATTGAGAGCAAAAACCCCAAACCTAGAATCTGTTCATGTTTAATAAAACTGTTAACAATATTTCTAGTAAGTTCTGAAAGCTCCGGGCAAATCCTTAAAAAAATGCTGCTCTATATTGCCTACTTGTTTATTTGTTACGCTCTTTCATAGATCTGTTCTAAAAACAAAAGCAAAAGTAATTAAGAACATGCAGTGACTACTTCTGACCCTTAGGTGGCAATGCTTCTCTTTCCTACGACAAGACAAGCTTGGTGTGACTACATTGTGTGTCCCTGTGTTTGTGCACCACTTTGTGTGTGTCTTTGTGTTTCGTCATCCACACATTACCAAGAACGCAGACCAATAGCATCATGCCCATAGGCTGAGACAACAAAGGAAAAGGCCATTCCCTCTAATGGCTGCAATAACAGCACAAAGGCCCGTGATCTGCTCTGACTCCCTGTATAATTGGGCCAAAAAAGATGTGTCTCAAAAAATACGCAAGTTTAAACTTGACCAGTTTTGAGGAAAGGCTAAATCTGTGTCCGAACCAACACATATGTTGTAGTTGAAGTCTTGGTCTGCCAGATTTATACTATCAACTAGTTACTTTTCAACTCTTTATACAAAAAGATAAAAAATGTCTGTCTGGTGAGCTCACAGGTATTTTATAGTTGCTAATTGATTGTGTGATTAGCAACCCAGCAGGCTCCATCCACTTCATGTCCAGTTAAGAGTAATAGTAATTGAATAAGCTGCCAATGGTAAAGAAGATTGTTGACCAGAGAAGCTTGATGATGGAGAACCGGGAACTGGGGTCCCGGCAGCAGTATCCACCGTGACCTTCACCTTTCCCCCACACAGGCTCATTGATTTGATTAGACAAACCAGCAGCAGGGTTCCCCCCCCTGCCTCTCCCCTTTCTGTGATCACCCACTCATCTCTCTCCACATTAGCCCCGAGTCTTGAGCACGTGAAGCTTAGAAATGGGCTTTGTGTTTCGGTACAGGGGTTGGTACATCCATTAGGGCGAATATCCTTCATCCTGCGGGTGATGATGCAACATGAGAGCAATCATTCCACATGATCCAATCTTAGTGAACCACAGGATTAAAGTGGGCCCTCGGGCCAGTCCTCATGTTTATGTGTTCCTGTTGTCAATAAAACAAACTCAGCAGCTTTATGTCCTTTTGTTTGGTTGTTTGTTGTCCTAAAGCTTCACTCAAAGGCATTGCATGTATAAAGTATCCTTGACTGTGTGTTCTGCTGGGGTTAAAGAGAAGAGGATTAAACAGAGTTATTAGTGCTGATGTTCCACCCTGAGAGGGAAAAAAGTAATAATCAAACAGACCAATGAAGAAAAATCTAAAACTGGTATCTGAATAATTCAACTGTTCTCTAATCCATGTCTACCTTACAGCCTGAATATCTATGATAACAAATCTCATAAATGTAGAAGTGGCTGCACTGAGAAAAAGAACTGAAATGGTGGGTGCTTGTTTTGCAGGACTGGGTGAAGCAAATGAGAAAGTGAATGTGACGTCTCCTGGGACTCTTCTGGGAAGGAGGCCAGGTGACTAATGGAGGCTGGGTTTGGCAGTATAACAGTAGCTGTATATGATTGTTGGGAGAAGAAAAATATAATTCAACAAACCACTTATTAAGCTACAACTCAAACAATAACAGGCTTCTTCAGAAAGGTTAAGGAAAGTACGAAAAATAACTACAAATTCAAGGTGTTGCAATGATTAGACAATTCAAGTGAGAGACTCAAATATTAACCAGTAAATTTGACAAATACCAGCTGAATTTTGAGTTTAAAAAATGCCATAAATTTAATGTGTACCATGTATTTTCTGTGTGAAGTCAGAAATATTGTGCCTGTGTTCAATAAAATTAGCTATGATCTACAGACTGCGTTTTCCTCGAAGCTTTCGATCAGATGACATGCTTCTGATGAAAAGGTACAGAGGAAATCCTTCACCTGCAGAACATTCACCTAGAAAGACTTAGACAGTAAAATAGAAAAATGTTCAGTACAACTGAATTGTAATTGAGGAAAGTTGTATCCAATGAATCTGAAATACCTGATAATGAATAATTCATGCATTTGTGATCTAGCTAGGTACAATAATGTTTGAATGAGCATTAATGGATCGTGTACACTTTGATCCTAAATAATTTTTTTAAATGAATAACTTGAATCAAGTAGAGATCACAGCAGCAGCAGGAAACAACGTTGTGACAAAACTTCATGACAAACTCTGTTAACTTCAAGCAAAAAAAGAGCGATCAGTTCGTCTCCCCCTAGAATCTGTTTGTTGGGTAAGCGCCACGTGGTCAGCTGCATTCATATATTGTCCTCATGCCGAACTGTTATTTATCACATTTTAAATGTAACCATAAAAAAATGAACGTTCATGGTTATGCTCAGTCCCAGAAGTGTCTGAAAAGCTGGTTCTTCATGCAGCAAGGGAAGCGTTTCTGCTGAAAATGTGTGAAACATTGCGTCTTTTCAAACCTTTTCTTTGGTGAGTTTACCCATAGTCTGGACTGAAATACCTCTGATTTTATTTTTTATTTACTTCAGTCATATGTCTTGACTTATTTCCAACAACAGTACTTTTTTTAATTTTACACACAGTGAGTTGAAGTACACAAGAGCCCATAGAGTGGGTGAGAATGCAAATACAAAATAAATATGTAATGATTAAGGCAATAGTCAGCAGATATCTTACTGATCCAACTTTGGCTTTCCCTCAATGTGAACATGAACAACAGTAAATAAATGTTGTTTAAGGTCACATTAGTAATTTTTGTCTTAAATCTGTTGTTGCTTTGCACCTGCTCCGCTACGGAGGGTTATCACCAACTGCCCTCATCCAGGCGCAACTTTGGTTTTGTGGTTGAAGTTTATCATGTACCATCCGTTGGTTCATAAGAAGCGAAAGAATTTTATAGCTAATGAAGAAACGCAACCAACTATGAAAGTACACATTTGGATATTTTTTCAGCTGTTGCAGCTTTAAGGATACCAAGGAACAGTTAACAAGCTTAGAACCATCTCCACCTTCTAAACCATCTTTATACACAAACTTTCCATTCAGCTGCCCAGATGACAGCTGGGCAAACACTGACCCCATGTGTGCCCCTTCCCTACAGCTTCTAATCTGCCCCCACCCCCACTGGCTTCCTATTTGGGCCCCTTTGCTCCATCAGTAGGCCCCTTTTTTCAGAATTTCAACAAACCACCTGATTAGCCAAACCATGGGCCTAGGTGCCCACCCAGGTTCATGACACATGGGACTCAGGACTTTGAAATTATGAGCAGCTCAATAAACCACCAAAGTTCACCCAAAACAAACACCTGCATCAGATTTGTTTGGTATTCATAGTTTCACAAGTATTTTGGGGGTTAAGAAGAAGTTACCCATAAAACTGAAACACTAAAGCATTGAAAAATAAGTTTGCATTTAGTCAAAACTGGCATGAAAACATACTTAATTTCAACATGCATGAGCAAATCCAAAATTTCTGCTTCCACTAGCATCTCAGCAAGTTAACCGTCCACATGGTTGCAGCCAAAGCACTATTACATCCCTCATTGCTCCTGTAAGCTGAATCTTAAAACCCTCAAAATATGTATTCTCCTTTTTCTAAATGTATGAAAATGCTATTCAATGGCAACTTATTACAGCTTAAATCTGCCAGTTTCTAATCATAATCATATTTATCAAAGACCAAACCACTAGTTTATTTGAGCTGGCAAAATGAACTCGAATAGGCAATATTTCAATTCATACTGGAATGGGCAATATTCCAAAGTTGAATATTCCAGTTCACAGTTAAATTTAACTATATAAGCACCATAATTTATACAGTTAATTTAAAAAGTTGTAATTTAAGTGTATAAGAAGTTTAATGACTCTATTGCAGAATTTGACTTCTGACTCTAGTAATATTTTGTCAAGTTATGTGGTTTGCTGCTGGATCCAAATGCAGCAGGCAGAGCCACAGAGTAGATTTTATGGTTTTAATGAACAAATTAAGAACAACAACTTACAACCAAAAACCATGGAGAACACAGGGAACACAAGGCAGCCAGAGCTGAGCAACACAGGAATCCAAAAATGTCAACAGGGAATGGATGGGGAGATAATGGTGTAACAGGAGGAACCAGCAAGGAATGACTGAGAATGAGGTGCTTAAGTAGTGCTGAACAAAAGACCTGGGCTGATGAGCTAAAGTGTTGCAGGTGTGGAGAAAGAGCAGAAGACAGACTGATGAGAGAGAGAAAGACAAAGTAACACAGGGGGCGAGTGAGAGCACCCTGAGGACCAGGAAATTAATCTAATAAAATAACTAAACAAAAGAACATAAGAAAACTAGAATAACTAAGGAAAGATTAGACGCAAGAAACAAATATAACTAGAATAACTAAGAAGGAACTGATGGAAAAGTAGAAACAATGTAGAACTAATAGGAAGAAGTAAGGAACATAAATGATGACGAAACTCAAAACAAACTCAAGCAACCCAAGACCTTACATAATTATGTTGAAGAAAAAAACACCACTTATCACTGACAAAGTTGAATAATATAAAATATATCCCAAGAGATCATATCATTATCTCCTAGAGCTAAGCAGAGGGTAAAAATTATACATTTAAAAGAAAAAGAACATATATCTAGTTAACAAACGAAAGCAAATCTTACTGAAGTCCAGCTATGATTATAACACCGGAGAAAAACACTGTTATTTCAATAAGATGGGTCCATAAAGAAATATGCTATATAAATAATATAGAATATTCTTTTAGAGGAAATTCCTTATTGACTTTCTTTTTTAGCCCAGAGCCCAATAGGGAACCACGTGATTCTCTGACTGGATAAGGCTGGCAGATATCTGAGAAATGTCACTTCTGATCAGTGAACTTGCTGTCCACTGATCAAATAAAATGGCATTTAAAAAAATTATGTAGTTTTTGTTTGCATTTCCAATTCCATCATTAGTACATGCTGTGCCATCTTCACAACTTTCACTAAGCTAAACCGATTAAAAAATAGTGATTCTACATCAGAAACCTTCTTTATTCCTCCTTCCATGTTGCGTATCCATGCTCCCTTCAAAAATAACTTTTTACCTTGTAGTTTTTCTACTTTAGTATTTTGTTGGTAGGTTATCTTTTGCATTTGGAAAGATGCTTATTTGTAAAATTATTTATTATTATGACAGTGTGTCTTGATTGATAGTCAACAACTCAATTGCCAATAAAAATCCAGTGCCAGGTTGCTGATGACATTCATAGAAGAAACGTTTTGATGCTACATCAAAGTCCAGTTGAAGTTTATTCTTTAGTGCACCCACTTCTTCCCAAAAGAAATATCTGGGCTTAGTTGAGTCCATCAAAATCACAACCTCTGGGTTCTCCAATGCTGAATGTTGCTGCAAAGAGAGAGCAAAACTCAGTGAAGAAAAGACGACAATGGAGACATTCCCAGCTTGGCTAGAATCGAACCAGTTAGCTGGCTAAACTGGGACTTGACAAAGGAGAAGAAGTTTATCTGAAACTGTTATTTAAAAGTAGAATGTCTCTCAGAGATATTTTGGCGTTAGGTTGAAAAATCTGAAGCAGGATAGGAGGAATTGGTAAACATAAATGTTTCTTTTAAGTGCAATTCTGTCATCTTTTTAACTCTAAACTTACAGTAAAAAATAGCTTTGAGATGTTGACTTCACCGTATCGTAAAGACCTCTGATGCTCTCTCATGTTAATTGCGTCATTCACAGGTGCTGGTTAAAAGACCTTTGTTTTTTAATACAATTATAATACTTATCTACTTGAGCTGCATAAATCCATCTCTTGATTTAAATATAAAAATTCAAATTGCATCAATGACTGAGTGAGTTCTTCAAATAAAGTTGATTGATATGGCAAAGTTCAACGACAAAAACTAATATGGGTAGATCGTTTTTAATTTACACTTTATATATGTTATTAAGCCTTTACCCCACCTTTATCAGCTCAGGCTCAACCGGAGGTCGAAGTTGTTTGCATCAGTTCTACCAGGAAAATAATTTGCTGCAGTGGACCCACCAACACATCACCTGCCATGCCTCCATCCTCTCCAGTTTATGCTTCTGCTGCTGGCATAACAACTGCTGGAGCCATTCCTTTCCCGGGTGTGGGCCCACACCCTGGGGTCTAATTAATACAACACACTGTGCATCCATATGGCTTCCTCAGGCAGAGAGAGGGAAGGGAGAGATGGGAACGGACATACAAGATACACAGGAAACATTCAGAGGTTGCCACATTTTTCCAAAGCAGTAAATAAGAAAATACTACCTGTCAATTTTCTCTACTTCCAACAGCTTAACTCTGTTTATGGAGATAAAACAGCAAGCCAACCTTGGCACAAAGCAAGATTATATGCTGCAAATTCTATACATACAAATGTTTGAGACAAATAGCCTGTAAAACCCATCCTTTTTTCATTTATTTTCCCATAAAAAAAGCAAGGCCACACATTTAAGTGATGGAACAAAGCCGTGAAAACAGATCGCAGTCCTTGAAAAGCTTTTTGTTGTTATTGTTGTTGTGAGTATGGATTAGAGACAGGGGTGAGCTGCTGAAGAGACTGACCAGGGCAACAGGCAGAAAGACGAAGGAACAGCAGAGAAAAAAGCACTGAAGAGCAGCAAGTGGGAAGGAGTGAGAGTGAGTAAATGAGTAATTTGTCACACAGTGTCAGCTAAACACACATATTGCCATGACTGTAAAAGCAAAACATCGGGAGCTTTGACTTTTTCCTGGAAACAAGCACAATAAAACTCTATTTCTATTTACTTTAAAACAAACACTGAAAACCATTTAACTTCCCCAACTTCTCCACAAAACAAATATAATTCCCACTAAAGCTTGCTCTTTTTTATTAAGCCCACACCCACATGATTGAGTGATCATTGGTTAACATTTTGTCAATGAATGTTCAAGTGGTGTAACAATAATAGACTCCATTTGATATAAATATTGCTGTTGGCAGAGTTGTGAGACAGAAACAACACCTGAGGATGACCCTGCAGGATGATTGGCTTCCTGCATCCAAGACAGTGAGGAATTAGTCAGAGTAAGCAAGGTTTTGTAAAAAGGACAAACTGGTGATGGTGAGAAAGACGTTAGTACTGTTAGGATAAATGAAGGGGCGACGTTGTACATATATTAGCCACAGCAATTGGAAGATTGAGCTGACCGAGTAGCTGAGAGGAGACCAAGATGTGGATATTGTCATCTGTTGCAATTTTGGTGACAGTTCTGTTGATGCTGACCAAAAAAATAAATTATTTCTGTGGTAGCTTTAAGGCTTTAATATGATTTTACTGGACCACTAAGTGAATCATTATTACATAAACAAAATATATATGAAGTCTCCCCAAGGAGCCTTCACAGTAACGTTTACAGGATTAACCCAAGCTGTTTCCTGTTTGACAACAAATCTATTAGGAATGAGCTGATCATGAATATTACAGATGAATAACAAAAATGTAAACAAATTATGATAACGTAGTTGTTAGCCAGGGCACCTTAGACCACAACTAGGCATCTCCAGGTTTTTTCTAAGTCTGGTACAAATAAAGAAAGCAAAGCAGTCGCTTCCCACCATTGGACTCATGCACTCTTGGCAATTTAAGAGATTCATTTTAAGGAAACTCTATACTCGCTTCAATGTTGACAACTTCCATCCATGAACACGTAATAAAGATAAAAGAATCAGTATATGTTTTATTCCATATTGGCCAATGTTGGGGGGCTGCACAGCGCCGCAGTTGGTAGCACTGTTGCCTTTCAGCAAGAAGGTCCTGGGTTCGATTCCCGGCCCGGGGTCTTTCTGCACGGAGTTTGCATGTTCTCCCTGTGCATAGTGGGTTCTCTCCGGGTACTAACCCTTCCTCCCACAGTCCAAAAAACATGACTGTCAGGTTAATTGGTCTTTCTAAATTCTCCCTAGATGTGAGTGTGTGTGTGTGTGCATGGTTGTTTGTCCTGTTTGTTTCTGTGTTGCCCTCTGACAGTCTGGCGACCTGTTTAGGGTGACCCCGCCTCTCGCTGGAGAGGCATAGCTGGAGATATCCCGACCTTATCCCGACCCCACTAGGGATAAGGGTGTAAAGAAAATGGATGGTGCCAATGTTGGTGCAAACAAACATAAAATTTGACTCCACGTACACACTCCCTAAGAGCACAGACATTAAATACGAATGTATATAACCAAGTGACCTCCACAACCAGAAAGCAATGTTAGGACCAGTGGATAAAAAATTCAGCGGCACTCTCTCTGCCCAGAAGCGATGTTACAGCTGCTAAACCACATGGTGAACAATTTCCCAGTATCAAGATTTCCATGCAGTGATCAGGGCCATACGCTTTGAAATTAGCGAGTGCTTCAGGGCTCTTTTGAGTCTGTTGAGAACATTTCTGGACATAATTCTCAAATGTTCAATTTAGCAGGCTTTCTTCAGAGAATATTCCGCATGTCAAAGATGATCACTGGGGAAATTCACATAATTTTCTTAATGATATGAACTTTTTGAAAATTTAATACCCTACCATGAAAATATGAGCTCATACATGCAACCTCAGTGTTTATGAGTTAAACCTTAAATAGACACACACAATCTCTCCACCACTCTGTGTTTTCAAATCTTTACACTTTAGTCCATGCATTCCCACCTCCTGCATTAATCACGCTGACTTCTTGAAGCTGAAGCTTGAATCCTCACACCTCCATCCTCTGCTCCCTTTGTTCCTCCCTCATCCTTTCTTTGTCCTGCTCTGCACATCAGTGTGCACACAGGGGATGCAACATCTCTCCCCCTCCCCCTTCCCCATGCTTTACCCTTAACCCTCCTTTTTCCTTCTTGATGGAGCTCAGGCACATGCTATGCCTTAACTGGTGAATACTCGATCCAATCATGTGTGTGTTTGAGTGATAAATGGAGAGAAAAGAGACGATAAGCATCCATCTCTGCATGTGGGCTCCACACTTATTGCCAAAAGAAAAGGCCACCCGATTTATCTTTAAATACATATAAATATATTATAAGGTCAACCGTCCTGCCTGCACGGTCATCTGCAGCACAAAGATTCCCTCGGCACACATTGCAATCACATCAGCCCTCCTTTTCGCAGAAACAGTCACTCCATTAATGCTTCCAGTGCCACGTCTCCCGTGGCCTCAGCATGTTAATGCTCACATTCTCCATCAGTCACCCTCTACCACAGGACAGTCCGTCTTAAACCAGAGCCACAGGCAACAGCATGGGGTAGGGAGAAGTGGCAGAAATGATACTATCATTTTCAACCACAAAAACCCCTCGCTTGAAACATGCCCACAACAGTCTCACAGTTTCTCCATAATTTACGCAATGCAGTTTATTTGCATTTTTCCCTTGGAAGAAAGGTGTCAAAATAAAATGAACGCAATTGCAGAGATTTTTAATCATATATGTTCTTCCTTATTTGTATTGTTCATCTGTTTTGTTCAAGGACTTTTCAACGCTGAGAACAAAGAATCAAAGAGAAACAGCCCTGAGATCATTAGGCCAACACATTACCTAGTGTAATGCATTTCATGATTACATAATGCAGAAATGGCACATCATATGCATAATAGACACATGCTTTAAATAGTGCAGTTGCTGAAGACAAGGTTCTTTTTGTAAATGAGGCGTTCTTTAAAGATTCTGTCTTTTAGCCATCTACTATTCTCTGTTGTTATTCTCAGAAAAAGTGTGCTCAGCCCTGGGCCTTGTATTTCTTCACCCAGTTCTTGGTGGGTTTATATTCACAGGGAGAATCTAGTTCTACTTCAGTTTCTTTCCCCCCAGATGGTTTCACATTTGGGCCAAGCACCTTCTGATACATGGTAAGGTTTCCTAGTGGACTATATTACAGTGAGCTGGCCAGGTCCTGCTGCAGCCAAGTGTTGCCAAACCATTGCACAGCCAGCTCTGCACTTCACAGCTGGCATGATGTTATTTTTCTGAAATTCAGTGACTTGTTTATGCCATACATGTCCTCTGTTCTGCTTTACAAATAATAAAATGTTAAACTCATCTGTGAAGAGAACATTATTTCAAATGTCTAGATTTTCTTTCTGGCAAACTTCATGACAGGTAAAACTCTTGTGCTGTCTCTTTCCGGCGTTCATATCAGTATTATCACCTGTTGTAGGTCCCGTGGTGTAATTTTAGGGTCTTTGAAGACTTCTTTAATCATCTTGCGTCCTGCTTTCAGGCTGAACATTCTTTGATGGCAAAACTTGGGAATGTTGGCAGTTGTTATGACCGTAGCCGCCTCTTAGACTTCCCGACAGTGGATTGGCTGATTTCAGATTGTTTTGGGATCTCTATCCATCCCTTCTCATCTGGAAGGGGATATACTGTAGCTACTCAATTATAATTACATTGTTTTTATTGGTATGGATCCGAATATCCATTCATCCCATATATGTTAGTAGCTGTTTCTTCCTGCTGGGTTGCAGGGAGACTAGTGCCTATCTCCAGCAGTCACACTGGACAGGTCACCAACCAGTTAGATATTTAATCTGCATTAAATGATCATTTCTAAACCCATTCTTCCTCAGAGTTTGAATAGAACAAATCACTATCAACTCATGGTATCATGAGGCCTTGAGTGCTGCAAGCAGGCTCAATATAATATCTATTACCACAGAGATGTCCTTGAAGTCTGACTCATCAGAGAAACTTTGATAAGCCACTTTCTCCTTTTCCTTTTCTTCTGTTGTCTGAATTGTAATCTTTTCTGTATCTCACAAAAGCACAAGTCTCTGAGATGTCCCCTCCACTGAAAAGGGGATGTTTTTCACTCTTTTGCTCGAAAGTTCAAAGGTTTACAGAGTTTACATCATTAACCTTGCACTTAATGAGATACTTATGCTAAAAGGTGTTTGTGTTGTGACTGAATGGGTCAGTTTTCCTGTTATAATTCAGAAAGTTCGCACAAAGCTCACAGGAAAGCTTGCAGACAGCACTTTTCTTCAGATAAATATCTTCTCCTGCCAAACATAAACCTTTTTTAAATAAGACTTGTGATGCCACAAGGTTAATTTCGCTGGTTTTTACTCGTGTGTTTGTAGAGGAGATTAACAGTAACTAAATATTTTATACATAAACTTGGCCTCCACAAGACTGATTCAATTGAATACTATTGAATTTGAAGTTCTTTTTCTTTTTTACAATATATGTGGATTGAATTTACACAGACCACACAAACATTACTACATACACCTCATAATTGGCATTAAAAACATGAAACAGGAGCAGACAGGATGGTTTTTATTATATGTGACATGACTGGTGGGATGTCACCTGGGAAGTGCATTTAGGCAGAGAAAATCTGGAAGTCGTAAAAAAAATAAACCCAAAAAGAGGAGGGAGAACCAGAAAGAAAACTGTGAACATCAGAGGTAGGCGAATCTGACTGGCTTTGGTCGCTCTGACCTCTGAACCCTCTCTCTCTCGGCTGCTCCCTTGGAGACGCTTAAAAGTGATTGGTGTGAGGAACCAGAAGACATCTGCACCCCACCTTATTGTCCTGTGGACTCTCCTGGGACATTGTGGTCTCGCTTTAAATGCTGTGGGGTCAGAGGGAACTGGGGCCCAGACGAGCTGGTCCAGTTGGGGATAAGGTTTCACAGCTTTGGTCTCAAATTTTGTGCGTCTGGGTGTTTGTTGGTGTCCATATGAGGAAAAGCAGAGAACAATGTACGGCTTGCTACTGTACTGACACCTATGATGAAGTTTCACTGCTGCTCCACAATAGCGGTCCTCCACAAAATACATTCCTTTCTCCCTATCTCCACACCGAGTTTAAAAACTGTAATAAAAAAAAAAAATCCACAAAAAGGAAGATGGTTTTCTGGGTTTTAAAAATCTCACAGGGCAGTTAGATGTGTCACCATAGAGGACATTGTCCATGTTTAGCTATTAGATATTCTTTAGGATGCCTTCCACTGCATTGTTTTGTTTTATTTGTACTCAATTTTCTATCACTGTAAATATGGCTGGAATGAAAACATTCAGTCTGAAAATTGACTATGAATTAATGTTTTATGGTGGTCGTACTGCATTCCATCCTGGTAAAATATCCAATATTGATGGTCAGAACAAGTCAGAAACTCAAACAAAAAGGTACACTTCTTTTGGTGCATTACACAGGAGAGGCAGATACAGAAGCAGCTGACTTATATTGGACTCTAGGTTTGTCTCAAAGTGCAGTCATGCATTGAGATTTAGCGTGATTGTAAGTCTGGCACCAAACCTCATCGACCAGGAGCTCTGGGGCTTGTGCTCGATAGTCTTTGTCTAGTCAGGAGGCCATGAGTTAATGTGCCGAAAAGGAGAACAGAAAGGTGGAAAAAAGAGAGAGGCCATAAAAGTGCATTGCATTGATCAGCTGCATCTCTGTGGACCACTAGAAGAAAACAATCAAACACAAGTTTTTCATGCAAATTACCACATTTTCCACAAGGCACACAGGTATACAGACAATAGAAGACCAACACAAGGCTTATTATTACTAGAGCTAGTTTATTATCACTGATATTGTTTTTTTTCCCTTAAATCAGTGTTGCACAATGAACCCTAAAACAATACAAACCACTTTAAAAAACTGTTTTTTTTTTGTTTGTTTTTACATTTATACATACACACATACAGTACATACAGTATATGTGGATATGTATAGAGATTTATAATTTAGAGGTGTGACACCCTGGTTTAAGGAGAGTGTAAAAACAAAACGTTATGGAAACATACAGTAGAGATCCCTGACAATGCTCTGAGAACACTGGTTAAAACAACTCGTGTTGACCTGAATCGAACGGTGGGTGAAAAGCAGATACTGGCAGTGACCTCAGCAGACAGACACACGACAAGACAGACTAACAAAAAAATAAAATCTGCCACACAGACATTTTTATGTATGATGATGAGTTAAATATAAAGATTTGTCTCAGTCTCATTCCTTAAGTGAAGTTGATCAGAGAGGTAACATGAAAAAGTTTGAAATGCACAGTGTATATTTTCTGTGTTCAGTTTGGCACCATGTTTGAACCCTGCAGGACATAGTAAAAAAATAAACTGCATAGATGAAATGAATGTTTTTACTTGCAGCCACCATTAATCCCTGTACAGACTTAAGATTACCAAATAACCTAATCTTATAGGTAATAATCCATTTTCTCTAATGACTTCTTACTACTGGAGGTAGACACAACTATGTAAAAAGTTTCAATCTTACAAATTTAAAGTTAAGTTTTAAACTTTAATGATTATGTTAACCTAATAATTTGTTGAATTTTTTATATATAACTCTTAGTGAATACCCGAAGAGCGATGGGTTACAGCAGATCAAATTTCCCTACTCCTACGAGTTATGCTGACAACTTATTGACATGATTTTTTCCCTTTAAGGCATTTTTGAATTCTCTCTTTCCATGTTGGGTTAGCAAGAGAAGCATTGTTATTTTATTATTTAATAAAGGCCTCAGTATTCAGTGTTTTTCACCAGGAGGATGTTATTGACTTAAGGTTTTGATTTTAAATTTAAAGGACAGGTGTCGTGTAGATGGTCACACTTGTAGAGCAAATTCTACCCAGGAGCTCTTTCCCCGTTTCTGAGGCGTGGAGAGTGGCTTTAGCTCACGTCGGCAACATCAATACAACTCAGACATTCTCCTCAAGCAAAGATGGTGTGTGTCTGCGTGTGCGTGAGGGGAAAATGAACACAATGTGTTATTTTTAAAAAAAAGAAAAAGGTAACAAGTCTGACAGGACCTCACCCCGAGACAAACATGTGAACAGGATGCCAGATGGGAACAGGATGAGGATAAGGTGATCATCAGGCGCCAACGAGGGGCAAGACAGACTTTGTCAACTGAAAAGGTCACTCAGCCTTTTTTCATCAATACACACCATTAAAACAGATTGACTGACGATGTGAGACAGGACCATCAATTAGTACCATACTGAGATCACATTACTTTTGCCATTATTATCACAGTGTTACCATCACAAACCCAATAAGAATTAACTAACACTTTTTTAATTGAGCTAAAATAACACATTTGCCTTCTTTTTTTTTTTTTTTTATTCTATATTTTCCATGCAGATCTACTGTAGAGTTTACTTTGCCCACTACCTCTAAATACACTGGATCTATCTGCCTTCGTGAAGGAAGTATAAAAAAATATAATACTGATCTCAAACACTGAAGAACAATGACTGTAAATTATCATCTGACGACAAATTACTTTAGAAAGTCTTGAAACCCAAGATACGTTTTAAGCAATGTGTGGTCTTATGGGTAAAAAGTCTCCAAGCAGGTAAATTCATTGGATTTGTTAGCAGTTCACAATCATATCAAGGTCATTTGGCAGCAGTTTGACTAAAGTCAAGGATCTTTCAAGGAAAAGGGGTGATTGAATTGTGTGTGTTTTAAAATTTTATATATATA
>CAEFZX010016280.1:0-118163 GCA_903066825.1 Alfaro cultratus | reverse complement strand
ACACACACACACACACACACACACACACACACACACACACACACACACACACACACACACACACACACACACACACATGCATTCAGGCATACATGCACCCTCAGGCAGAGGCATATCCGAGGTCAATCCTCTCCCAGTGTAATTACTCTGGACTGATCCCAGACCATTACTCAGCATGACCTGTCGGCTAATTACCCTGCAAAGAAAAAAGTGAGAGGCAAAGTAGAGGAAGTAGAGATTTTTGTCTTGGTGCTTATGAGGGAGAACTGCTGCAGAGAGAGAATGAAGTCAGCATCTAGATTTAAAAGGATGATTTGAATGAATATGACTGTAATAATCACCCATTTTGACATATATAGGACTATTTGTAGTACTTAAACAAACATAACCGGGCTACAGAAGTATAGATTTACTTGTTAAATGACTTTAGATTGCTGGACATAATAAAACCACGAAAAGCAAAGTTGTGTATTATTCCCCCCCATGCCAGCAAAAAAAGTGCCTCACTAGACATCTGTAGGCATCCCATGTTGTCTGACTGTAGTATATTAATGTTGGACACTTCATTGGGTATAATTGTTCAATTGTCCTCCAATATAAGTAGAAAAATCAATTCATTTATGCACATTGATATGGTGAAGGCAACTTGGTGAGGTTCAAATCGAGCACCAGAATGGGAGAGGAATGGTACTTAATTATCTTTGACTGTGGCATGGTTTGTGGTACCAAATGGACTGGATTTTAGAAACATCCATCCCATAGAGTAGCCATTTTCTGATTACTGTTTCCAGAATGATCACCATACCAAAAAGCTCAGATCATCTTAAACTGGTTCTTTGAATGTGTGGAACAAGATATTATCATCATGGATCTATCGCTGACAAATGTGAAGGAAATGTGTGATGCTGTCATGTCAATTAGGACCAAAATCTCACAGGAATGATTCCAAATCCTTGTTAACTTTATTAAGGCAGTTATGAAAGCAAAAGATGGTCCAGTCCAGTACTAGTAAAGTGTACCTAAAAAAGGACATAGACCTGCTTTTGCAGGGAAGCACAGATTGTTAAAGACAGTGTGCCTGGTTGAGCCAAATAATGAACACTCTGGAAGTCAGACTCTTACACCAATCTTGTTCAAAAATGCCCTGCAGTGAGAGCAGCAAATATCCAGAACTGAATTTTGGTCTTGTGTTTCTCCTCCACCAGGAGGCAGTGTTTGATAGATAACATCCAATTACAGGGTAAACGAGACAAACCCACATTTCCTTCCTTTTTACACTTTAATTTAAAATGACATGTTATCGCTTGTATCACAGTAGTCTGCCTTATGGCTGCAGCCTGATGAAGCTCCTAGAACTGAAACATGGACCACAGGAGTGTAACTTCAGGAGAAATGTATCAGAACAAAGATTACATGCCTTTCTCATGGAATAAGATTTTTTTTAACACTCTCCATATACTTATTTTTAACACTGCTTTGAAGTCTGCAGAAACTAACAAAGCTTGAGAATATTTGTAATAAATGTCTTTATCTAAAAGGGGGAGGGAGTGTAACTGAGCACTGGGAGGGTGACCATACAACCCCACACAAATAGACTCACACATACATACACACACACACACACACACGCGTACACACACACACACACACACGCACACACGCACACACACACGCAGTTCCGCACTCCCAGATAAGGCTTTCGGAAGTTGAAGTTTACTTTGAGCATCTGGGGGAAGTCAAGGGTTAAAGAAGTTTCCCACCACTGCAGAAAGACCTTTGTCCTATTCAGTCATCATGTCCCACAGCTGCTGCAAACACCCCCTTACCGTTCAGCTTCCTGTGTATGCTGATCACCCCAATGCAGATATTGACTTCTTCTTTAGCAGATTCAATTTCTCTTCCCTCTCATTTGTATGAATATGTTTCTTTTGGCCTAACATTGAACTCCACAGAAGGTTTTACTTAAAGGCTTGTGTTTGGCAATTACACACATAACAAAACTCCAATCTTGTCTTAAGATGAAAGGCAGATAGTAGATATGGGCTTCAGGCTGTATAAAGCAGGCTAAGATAAAGCTTACACTCAGCGGTTATCTTCAATTATGTGATCCAGTTCCATTTGGATCGTCTTTGTTTATTCAAAGACTAGAGGTTCTTTTGTCCAAGAAACTAATGGGAAAATCATGTCTTTTATATTCACAATCAAATTGTTCAGATTAAACTTGAGTTCTGTCAGATATCAAAACAAAAACAAACATTGCATAGCTGTTCTTTGTTGTCTGCCATTTTTAATATTTAAAGAAAACATTTTGTTAAGTTTCCTTCTGACTTCAAATGATGAATATGAAATCTTTTGAATTGAGTAAGCAGTCATTATTTAGAAGAACAAGGAAATATGAATATTCTATAATAATCAGCCTTATCATTCTTTGCTAATGATGTTTTACACACTTGTTAGCTGACAGACAACATGCTTCAAAAAGAGCAACCGTACAATGTCTGCATGGACAGATGGTCAAACATGTCACATTCCTGCCATCTGTTGAGATGAATATGAGAGCAGAGATTCAGCAGCTTTTGTTTTTTAATTTCTGTATCTAACTCTAGTCATTGGAAAAAATATGAATGGAGCCTATAGTTAAAAAATTTCTGCACTGAATACAAAGGAGACGTTTGTGGCCCAATGAGTATGTGCTTTGCGTTATAACTTAGTTGGAAGATTTGCACTTTTACTGCACATCTTATGCTCAAGTCACACAATTTGATCATCAGTTATCACAGATTTCTGAGCATAAATAAAATTTGAAAGTCTCAAACCCACCAATTATACTGAGCTGCTAAGATATTTAACCAAGGGCTACATAAATATTGCAGCAATAACCTAATAAAAACACTTAATCACGTTGTATCTTGAATGGTTAATGTAGCTCCAGCTGACGTCAAAAAGTCAAATCAAAACCTAGTTTGTGGTTCAAATATCTTAATACACATGAAATGAGACAAAACTAACATATAAGTAACCTTTGTGCGAGCTTTAGATTGAGCTTGTTTTAAGTAAATAGTTCCTTAATATTGATGAAAAGTAGTAATTCCACTAGCAGATTATTTCATTTATAACATGGGAAAAAAAGTCTTGTTAAAAGTAAAATAATCTGCCAGTGGAGCTAGTACGTTTTTTAAAAATCAAGTATTATTCATCCAACAGCAGTCCTCCCCTCCACTACAAACACACAAGAACTAAACAGGTACAGAAAACAGCGAGCAGCTTCAGAAGTCACTATCTAAATGTATTATGTACCGTAGACTGAATGCACATTGCAAAGTTACATGAAAAAGCTTTTAAAATTTTTATCATGTTATGAACAGGTACTTTCAGTGACAAATTAATATGCATATGTGTTTAAATCAGACTTTGAAGAGTGAACTACATACTTAGCCGACTGACTGCAGGACTGTGCATTATAAAGTATTCCCTCTCATGACATCTTAGAAGCTACTCTTGCCTAAACGTTAAAAAGCACAGTTCATAAGGGTGATCTTATGTTGTCACAGAGATTTACGCTGACAATTTAGGGATTTGGATAATTCAAAGGAAGCTTTAAGGTTCTCTTTCCAAAAGGGAATGCCATAATCTGTTTGAAAAATAGACGTGTCGGTGGAGCTCAGATAAATGTCTAGTGAACTTTCACCTCCAGTCTGGATGGCATGAAAAGCTCGGTGATGCTACACAGCAGACTGAACACATCAACATCACTCAGGAGAACAGGAGGCAGGCAAGGATGAGGAATTCAACACTGAAGGGGGTCAGGGGGCAAGCTGTTTCAAAGGAACAACCACTGGCAGCTGGAAATTCTGGAGGTAAAAAGAGTAAAAGTGATGCTCACTGATCCCTGAAAGCAGAACTTCTCCCTTGGCCGTAATTTGCCTCCCTGCTTCCGTCTTCGTGGGGTTTCCATTAAAGATAATTAGCATCATAACTCGGTTAGATGTTTCTGGAAGACATGCAGCAACTACACAAATAGTTTAATTACAGAGCTGCTTCCGCCTTTTTTTTTTTCTTCCCTCTTACTGGCTTTGAGTCGTCCCCTGCCCCTGCAGATCCAGGGATTCCCCAGAAGGCAGAGCCCATGGAGTCGCTCTGTTTATAGTTCATTAGGGAAGGCTTTGCCTCGAGAAGATCATGAGATAGATCTAAGTGTGTGTGAGTCCTGGAAGGGATTGTTTCTTCAATTAGATCTTGTTGAACAGTAGCAAAGAAAACTTACTAATAGCTGCTAATCTAATAAAGTGTGAAGTTGGACCTTTGAATCCAAGCAAGAGGTGAAACAGAAAAAGGCTCACAGGAGAGATGACTTCTACTTGCAGTGAAATATACAGCAACCACACAGATTTCACGCTTGGTGAGTATCAAGTTTGGTTGTTAACACTTATCTCAAAGGCTTTCATGCTTTGTTTCACTAAACTGAAATCAGACACTGGCTGGTTGAAGCCAAACATGTCCGATCCTCATAATGCTTGTAAATGAAAAGGGGAAATTAATGAATGCTTTGCCCTTTTTCCACTGTCGTAATTTAGTTGCAGTATTCCCTCTTGTGAGACTCTGCTGCTTAGTTTCTTTCATTTTTTTGAAGAAACAGTCTCTCAGTTCGCTGTCTTTATGGTGTTATTTTAAAGAACACATGATTTAAACTTATTGTAGTTGGCTGGTTAAGGCTGCGGTTTCTCTCAGACTCTATCTGAGTCCTGGAAGGATGTTTCCACTAAACACAGCTGAAGAAAACTTTGGCGGCTTAGAGCTCACAGATAAATATCATAAGCAAAAACTGTTCTATCAATGAAAACCATAAAATCTGCTCAGTTTTTCTTTCTACTTGGGGGTAACCGTATCTAAAGTCCATTAAAGCAGCAAGTGAAAAAGAAAATACAGAGCATTGATTAGCTTACTTTTTTTCATTTCTTGCCACACTGCTACCAAATAGCATGTGTTTTATTGAAATTTGATGTAATTGTCCACAGTAGCACGTTGTTGTGATTAATATTTGTAGTTTTCAAAATATTGCACAAATTACAATCTGCAAATGCGCACCACAAGCAACCAAGTGGCCCATGATCCATATTTTATGTTGGGGAAACTATTGAATGGACAATATGTAAGAGTGGTGTGGTGGTGGTAGCATCATGCTGTGGGGATGCTACTCTTTAGTAGGTGCAGGAAAGATGGATGCAACTCATTACAAAACAATTCTGGAAGAAAAACCTGTTAGAGATAGCAAGACTTGAGAGTCAGTCAGAAGTTCACTTTTCAGAAGGAAAAAAAAAATCAAAAATCTTTTCAATAATGCTGTTGAAAAATACATGCCAGACCTTTACATTTGTATTTATATAAAAAAAACATAATTTCACTACTTTGTAATAGTTTATCAAGTAACGAGGCAACAAGGAGATGTTCCAGGGGAGTGAATACTTTTGTAAAAAAGTGTATGTTGGTATTAAGAAGCTCAGGATGTGCATGTGTACTTTAATTTAAGTGTATTGGTAACATGTGGGAGTGATGTCAGATAGGGATGGAGGCCGCTGAGTCCTGGGGGCCCGCAGTGGGGAGTCCTCACTCGTCACACATGCTGTCTCCATTTGCACCACAGGGGAGTGGAGCAACAGCGGCACAAAACACACAACAGGAAGACTGAAACAGAACTATCTTCCCTGTAGATATCCAGGCCAAGCCAGATGTTCCTCTTCTTTTCCCTTTCTCCCTTTCGAGGAATAATTTTCTACCCACCCCCCGTCCTCCCTATTTATCTCTTTCTTCCTGTCTCCTCTTTTCCTTAACGTCCTTCCTTTCCTTCTCTTTCTGTTCTCCCCCTCTCTGTATGAGAACATGTCCCAGAGTCTCTTGAGCTGCTGAGTTACAAAAGTGACTCTTTTAATCGGCTCCTTATGTTCTCCACCATCTACCCTCAGCAATCATCCCTGACCTGGGCCAATCGCAAATCTCCCCCACTGACCCAATGGCGCACCCGTCAAACAGCGTCTCCCACAAAGATTCATACTCCCAAGAACTTTTTCACTTCTTGTTTTCTGACAACCTAACACTTAAAAACACTTTTATTAGGATTTTTATGTGATGGATCGAAGATAGTGCATGTTGGGGAGTGCAAGGATATTTATTATTTATCCAATTCTAGAAAGCTGTGTGTATTTGTACCCACCCGGCCTCTCCCACCCCTCCAGTCAACACTTTGCAGAACCAACTTTTTCCTCAATTACTGAAAAAGCTGTACTTTTTTGATGTGGGTTGTAATGTAGATACCTTTACAGATCGAGAGGCAGATTGGATAAAAATCATTTTACACTTGAATAGTCTTTGATTTACAGGTTCCCATTGCAACTCAGGCACTATGTTTTGGTCCTTTGTCCTGCTGGAGGGTAAACCTCCACCTCTGTCCAATATTTCACAGCCTCTAACAGGTTTTCCTCTAAAATTGCCCTGTAGTTAGCTCCATCCAACTCAACTCTTTTTTTGTGCCTCTTCTCTTGTCATCTGACACGGGCTGG
This sequence comes from Alfaro cultratus, assembly GCA_903066825.1. NCBI lineage: Eukaryota > Metazoa > Chordata > Actinopteri > Cyprinodontiformes > Poeciliidae > Alfaro > Alfaro cultratus. The sequence continues at coordinate 111,609 of CAEFZX010016280.1, read as the reverse complement.
ATGTGACATTGACCCTGTGATTGGAGACCCCAATACCTTAGCCCAAAGGATTTCATGATTGGTTGCTTTTCTAAACAACCTCTCTGGGGTTAAGGTGAAAAATCCTCACATTTTTCTCCTAAGACACAAGAACAAGGTAAATATAAAAGCATATTTGTCAGGAGCGTGTTTTGCTACCTTAACACTCTAGCTTGCTTGTGTTGAATGGAAATGAACAATATCGCATGCACACCCACACACCCACACACCATCCATTCTCTTGCTTTTGTAAATGCTACTTTTTCTCTTATTTTCCAAAGTCTGTCACATCATACAGACTTCTCATTTGATCTTAGGTTCCCACAAGAGGAAATGGCAGCTTGAACACTGGTGTGTCATGGGTTTCATCTAGAGAACATTGCTTACTGAGCGGAGACAATTTTATGGGAACATTTTCTTTGATAAGAGGAGATATGCAACAAAATGCTGTCATATCAAAAGGACTACTCTGTTGATGCATGTTGGGGAAAACATTTAAGATTTCTCTCAAGAGACATCAAAGCCAATTTAAACAAAAAAGAAGAAGAAATGTTGGAAGAAAGATCCCCGCTTACTCATAAAACATCGATAAGTTAATGCAAAAACAGATCAGATATCTTCTCTGTAGCCCAGAGGTTGTAAATGTTGAGTTGTGTCCTTGAAAAAAGTTTGCATAACTTTGTCTGCAGAACACAGATTAAATTTTTATAAGATTCTTAAGTGACCTTCCAAGTAGACAAACCTTTGTGCCATGTCAGTTCTTTCAGATCGGATTCAACCAGTGGTGGAGAAAGTACTCAAACAATGTACTTAAGTAAAAGTACAAATACACAGACAAAAATGTACTCTAGTAAAAGTAAAAGTACCACATTAACATTTTTACTTGAGCAAAAGTAAAAAAGTAATGGCTTTTTAAAATACTTAAGTATTAAAAGTAAAAGTACTTGCTGAATGCATTACCTAATCGCTAATACAATGTCATTAAGTGTACCTATCATATTTAATTTTAATACATCAGAAATGTGCAATTTTAATGAACAATGCCACAGATAAAGCATGTTTTTATTGTGTTTACTCTCTGTGACAGTTTAGACTTAGATATGTGATTCTATGCATCATAATTTCAGGGATGGAAGCATCTTGTTTCCTGTCCTAACATAGCATAAACTTCACTTTTTTGCCACTAATGGCATTTATTTTGAAAGAAATTCAACAGAATTTGATGGAAAGAAGGTGGGTGGGGGAGGACATGCAGCCAAGGAGCCACGGATCAGTGTTGTAGTCAAGACCATCTAATCTGAGACCAACTCAAGACCAAGACCAGCGCCCCTCGCTACATGGCACAATAAACTTAGTGTACTTATCAAAATTGCTTCTCAAATTGATCTGCCACCATGATGTTTTATTTTATTTATTTGCCAATTAAATAAATCTATATATTTTTCAATTAAATAAAATAATAATAGCTACTGCAGAGCATCACAAGAACAAAGATCAGCTCTCAGTGAGGCTTCAGTTCTATAGAACTTAGTAAAGATTCGTCCAGAAGAATCGGATCGTTCGTTAATGTCACATCACTATATAGCAGACTTTGGTCATAGTGTTGTCCCATATATGCGACACCTCAGTCAACACCTCTACACAATAATCCAGCACATGAGTGACTAATTTTTTTCATGCAGATGCAACACATGTGTCTCTGTACAGCTAACTTTGCCAACATCACATCCACAGAGCTCACCTTTCTTTAAGCTTCCTTTCCAAGTGATGATAAAAGTTGGACGAAACGCTGTTGAATTTACATGTCGCCAAATCTTATGATTTATGTAGCGGTAATCTACTATTGACGATTAGACAGACATCATCTTCCGATTTTTTAAATTAATTTCATTATGTCTACAAGGACAATTAATACACATACCTTTTAAATTTGCCAACAGTACTCAGTAAACACAATTTTCTACTTTGACTTTCACAACAAATCCACAAACAAGATAAAGACTGAAATCCAGCCCTGGCAGGAAGGAAGCCTTTTTGCTGAACGTTATAAACGTCTCTTAGACCTTCAGCCAGTGTGCTGATGGGAAAAAAGAATCAACCCATTTCAACACAGGAACAAATAAATCACTGAGTTGTCCATGTCACTCAAACTCATTAATAATCTCAACCCGTCTTTCACTTTAATCATTAAGTTTATTCCCAGAACGTATTTCTTTTTCCTTTTGACATTGCAGTCTTGCAGTTGAGGGGTTGCGGGGGTCACAGGATGCAGGAGTGATTCAAATTTCCAGGGAACATTTGGAAACAGTTTCATTTGTTTTGCTGCCAATGTTAAATTTGACGCAGCTTCACTCAGTCTAGCTGGTGGTGTTTAGCTTTTAGGATATCCTTTCTTAAAGGAATAGATGGTAGTTATGTGGAAAATAATTTCCATGTGCATTGTGTGAGCCTAACATGCTTTAGTATAAAACTATAAGCAATTTGTGGCCACATGCAAAAGTGAAATCAGTGACTGAAGTATAAAAATCCACAATCACATCTTTTCTTTTTTATTCAACAAAGTAAAATATTTATTTTTGATTAGAGTAGATCAAAGTGAGGGTTAATTAAAGTATGTATTTTTACAAGTGCTATAGGTACAACCAAAAAAGCTACATTTTTTCGTTTGATAGAGCTAAATTTTGAAGAATTTAGTCAGAATACAATATTCTAGTCTAATGAAACATCTCAATCCATTTGATGTTGAAGAATGTAATGCTAGAGGCTAAAATGAAATTAATTGTATATTGTTTATCACCACATCTGGATATAAAATAGCCTTTCACAACTTAAAACACTGTAACATTAAAAGTGGTCGGCTTTATTTGCTTAATGAGACTTCTTATCATGCTAAGTGGTCTTATTTGGCCCCCCGTTTTTACACTAATCCAAGCTAAAGTATAGCCTCTTTTACAAATGATCTCTTTAAATTTCTAAATATAGAAGAGTTTTGAGTTAGTCATGGGTTTAATCTTGTGTTAGTCAGAGCTGGAGGGATGCTGTGTTTGCGCCTCTCAGAGACAGAGAGCTAGTGATCCCCGAGGAAAGAGGAGAGATGACCAAATCTCCTCAGCTTGTCCACACACAGTTTGTAAAATTTAATACCCTCCTCTGTTAAACAAAGCAGTGGGAGGGAAGGAGCAGATGGACACACACAGGAGGAGGGAAAGAGAATATTATACCAACACAATCACACACACACATAGGTTGAAGTCTATTTGCATTTTCAGTTGTGACATAAACACATTTTTTTCCTTCTCAAGTGGGTTTTCTCGCTCCCACGTGGATTGGGAAAGCTCTCCTGTTTCCCCAAAGTTCTCCACTGACTTTCTCTGAATGAGGGGTGTGGCTGACAATGCCTTGGGATGGCAGTCACGTGACACTGTGTGGGCGTGGCCAGGGAGCAGCAGCAGAAGCAGCAGCAGAAGCAATTTGGCCTCATAAGCTGGAGCTGTGATTCAGGGAGGAAGAGAGTGAGAGAGAAGGAATTAGAAGGAGAGGAAAGGGTTAGGTGAGTTGTCACTTTTCATGTTTGATCTGTTCTTTCTGCCTTGTGCTAAAACTTGGGAATGGTTTCATGAAGAAAGAAAAAAGTGTTAGGCTTAAAGAGTAAAGTAGGAAAACAGAGAGGGGGTTGAAATGGATGTGTTGAGGCTGCTTGTTTCTCATTTTGCCAGGTGTTCTTTGCAGGAATGAAGTTCTGAAAGAAAGGTGAAACTTGAGCGTGTTTTGCGAGGAGGTGTGTGGAAAGACCGTAATTTTGTTTGACAGCCTTATACTTAGTGGAATATCTGCTCCCCTGCTCTCTCATTGTTTAGTCATTGGAGAGAGTTTGGGGGGTCAGCACTCCCATTCCTCCGCCCCTCTTCTTTTCTTTCTTATTTTCCCCCACCCATTGTGTTCTCTGCTCTGCAACATGCATAGATGGTCAAGCTTCCAAAATAAAGCTTGACCATCCCAGCTGACCAATCAAAATAGCCTTTTCTCTCTCTATTAGTGATTTGTCTGTCCTTCTAGTCTGTCTTTCTTCTGTGTCTTCACCTCTTACCACAATCCCTTGAGTTTCCAGGCTCAGTTTGGCCCAGATCAGTGAAGCCAAGCTGTTTTGATGCAGCTTAATTTTGATTGTCTCAACAATAATTTGTTGGGGGAGGAGGGAAAAAAAAATCTATCTTGTTTTATTTTTAGATTTTCGGATCTGCTATTAATCAGAAAATAGGAACTGACCTTTGATTTATGTTAAGTTTTCAGACTTTCGAAGTATCATCCATCAACCACATGTTCACTGTGTCACATGGTCTACCTCTCTGACTTGCCCTCTCTTTCCTGAATAGATGCATTGTTGGATACTACACCCAGAAGTCTCAGATCAGAAGAATGTTTCTTTCCTAAAGTTTTTTTTTTTTGTCAGTGTAAGGAGGTCGGAGAAGACCTGTCCTAGCAAACTGAGTTTATTTTGTCTGGACATGGACGAGTATCACGGTGTACCGAGGCATTAACCAGATTCAGAACTGCTACTGTTGAGTTATTTACACGGTTAAAGTCCTTTTATTGAGATGCCAGAGAAAACTTTGGAGTAACTGGGGTTGCAGCACTGCCCCTCCCCCACTCATTGCTAAAAACTGCTTATTCAGAAGGCTAAAAAGAACCAATTGCTCTTCAACCAAAAAAAGGGGAAATTTGCCTCTTTGGAAACTTTTTAGTTAGGAAAGACTGCCGTCATGTAAAAAATAAGCAGTGTCACTCGTCAAGCTGATTTAGGCCTCTTTATTTTAAAACCATTTGCAAGTTATGAACAACAACTCTGTTAAGCTGGGGTGCTACCCCAGGAGATAGCACAACTAATTGCCTGGTGCTAACTAATATCATGTTGTTATACTCCCTGTCCAATTCATAAAGTGCAGAAGGGAAAACCATATATTTTGTGCCCAATAATTTTCCAGGTTGTGTTTGGATTATAATAATTTATTCAGTAAAATTCCAGAATGATGAGGCAAAGGATATTAGAATTATATTCACTGCATCCTGCAGAGTTAAAGCTCTTTGGTCACTAAAGTTACTATTTTGTCTAATTCAATTTACAGCAGCCCAGATAAGGAAATTATGATTTCTTAAATTTTTGATTGGCAGGATTGTACTGCATGATCACAAAACAGATGACTTCAAGTGGAAAAATAGAAATACTGAAGTAACATCTCAAAAGTATAAACTACCACTGATCAGCTCCTGACTGTCCAGAGCTTAGACTTCATCATGTTCTGCAGATCAGCTGTCTCTATGTATTATTTCAGATAGTATTTTTGACTTTGATAGCTTTGTAATGTTTCCATCAGTCAAATGGTTGAGGTGGGTTTTGAAGCCTGGAGGCTCCAACTGAGAAATGGTGTGAAAATCACACCTCACTCTTTGAGTGACAAAATGGTGACTATCCACTCAATGGGGCTCGACTGTTGCAGTACTAAGGGTTAATTAATAACACTTTCTACCATTTTCCAAACAAAGGCTGCTTCGTTAATGAACTTGCATGCTTTATACCCAACAGATGTTCTGCTGCATCAGTGCTGCAATTTCATCATATTAGATATAAATATTTGTCATTTAAAGCACTGATTTACATAAAAAAGTTCTTCAATCCACCTAGTCATTGTTTAAAGCATTGCTAATCAGATAAAGCTTCCGATAAAGAGTAACTCAATCACAAGTGATTGAAAACGTCAGCATGATTGTTCAGGGCCGGTCTCCTTTCCTTTCAACCAAACTCCAGACACAGATGTTGTTTTTAGAAACTGTATAGGGTGTAGTTGACACGTCCATTTGCAAACCTTAAATCTTGACTGATACAACATCTGTAAATGCTTAGTGTTTTGTTGCTGTTGTGGACGATCATCAGACTTTTGCTGTTTCTGACCAAAGAATTCGCCTGCAGGCAGTCGAGCTGCAAAAAGGCGAGGTGTGAACATGTGAATGTCTGCAAATGCTGCTTTTTACATTACCGTTTTTTCGAAAGTTCTTCCTCGCTGCAACGTGGTTACATTTATACTCCACCTTTAACATAGTACTTCTGTTTTTTGGTTATTTTTTTATTGTTCAGTGAAGGGTGACACATTTCTGCATACATGTCTTGCTCTGTTTATCTCTGGATGCCCACAGGAGAGAGTCCTTTCTGCTCTACATGTATGTCATGGCTGGGAGGAAGTCGGACATGTCATGTTCTTTCAGGGCTGACAGCTTGTCGGCGGTGGGGGAGGTATAGTTATGGTGGTCTCTTCTTCAGCGCTGTGGCAGTGTGATTAAGTAATTATAGGTCATCTGTCAGATTCGGTTCTTGAAATTATGACTGGAAATAAAACATATAGTTTCTGGCATGTGGAGAAATTCAACATGGTTATATTTAAATGAGTTTGTCTCTTGTTTTGACTGATCAGGTTACATCTTGTACATTTTATTTCTGATCAACTAGACAATTTTGATATTTTGGAATTATAACATTGTTTCTCAGTGTTTTCTAGAAAATTTGATTATTTTGTGCATGACCTTGTGTCCTGATTGGTAATTATTTGTTTGGATTTGAGAAATCAACCTTTTTTTTTTCTAAGCAGTCAACACACCATACCTAATTGTACTCAATCGCGCTGACAACACTTCTCAGTGTGGATGTTATTGCAGAGAGAAGACGATGTGTCAGCTGTTTTCAGTAAGGTATATGAAAATGAAGTCAGAGGAAAAAGAATAAGAAGTCTTTTTGAAAGCCTATTAATTTTTCTAGAAGGATGCCTGTTGTTAATTTACATTGCATTAGATGTCAGCAGCTAACAGGAAGGTTAATGTATTGCAGCAAAGTTCCTCTGTAGAAAAGTAAGCCTTAGGATTTTTTGCAAAAAACAAAGAAAAGGTGCACTATTTTGTTATTTATTTTTATTTTAAATCAATAAATTAGAATCAGCCTGAGTTAATATTAGCAGGTTACAGGTTTACAAAATTTCTGCTTTGTGAATTTCTAAATGATTCACTTGAAGTGACTTACTGACCACTAAAGAAAAATGTACCTGAATGCTAGATGAATTTTAATTATAACATTTCAATTAAAAAAGGTAGAGTTACGGTCTGTGAAACCTCTTAAGTGGGGGAATTCACCCTTCATTTCTAAAACATAAAATATTTGCATAACATTGAAATATCATGACCTGAAGAGGAAATTTGTTCTTCGAAGTCAACGGTCAGCTGTGAAACGCTTCTAATTTCCTCATGAATTGCTTCGTCACATTCAGAATGAAAGTATTTGAACCAGTCAGCCCCCTTTACCACTTAGTGATTAGTGGCTTCCAGATTTACTGCACTATGGGCTCTGTTTGTCCTTTTCCCTATACCCCATCCCCTGCTGCAGCTGCTAGCTGGTCTTGCGGTGGAACCCTCCTAGTTTCCCTTCCATGTTTCTCAGAAATGTTCAAGCTTTGAGTTATAGCTGTGGTCAGTGGGTTCTCACAATGGCACACAGCAGAACAGTGTCCTCCCTGCTGTGTTGGACTTCGCTTTTTTCATTTAGTCAGTCTCCGCTTACAACCATTGATCCCAGCTGCGCTCAGGCGGCTTGTGTCTGGTATTTTAACACTTATCTCTGGCAGTGCTCTTTATCTCAGTGATTCCCCCCATGTGATGACCCCACTCCTTGTCTCCTCACATTTTTGTCAGTCTTTTAGGGGTGTTTGAGACCATCTGCTCTGCTCCACATTAAGCCAAAGGCTACATTCTCCAAAGGCCATCACAAGTGACAGTGTCTGGTGGGATTCCTGAGACTTCTTTGAAAATTTCTTTTTGTTTTAGGGCCGTGTGTAGCCATCGTTGGCCTCATATGCCGTACAGTGGAATGTGAACCTAAGTATTTATTTGACTTTAAAAGTACAGATGCAGTAGGTAGGACAAGAAATGAGAAGCTAGTGCAGTTAATATCAGTGAAGCTCCGCCATAATGCTAACCGTCATGCCGTTTACTGTAATCAAATCTGTGTAATCCTTTTAATCTTGTTATTGCTGATCTTGTGTTTGGCTTGTCATTGTGAGTGGAGCTGATCTCCAGTTTATTATTTATTATCAGTGGCAGTGACTTAAATATGGTTACTCCATAAGGCATTGCCAGACCCAACAATTGCATTATGCTTATGACGTTCATCATAATCCAGCGCTCATTTCAAACTGTACTGTGCTCCCTTAACTTTAAAGTAGGCCTGGGCTAGAATGAGATTTCATGGTATAACCTTGAATAAAACACCATAGTTTCATGGGATTTAACATTTAAAAAAAAGATTTAAAAATAAAAGAATACCTTTGATTTGGGCTGCAATGGCAGGTTGTGAAACCTCTTAAGTGAGGGAATTCACTTCCCTCATTTAAGAGGGAAGTGAACATTGCTTCGTTGGTAGCAATGTTCTTAACTGGTTACTCTGATTTTGCTGTAACCAGTTATCTAATTTAGTCTTTTAGGCCTTCCTTCAGCAAGCTGGGCAGAATTGCACAGCAAGTGGTAGTCATAGAGCATTGCAGAGTTACTCTGTGCTCCACACAACCCAATTTAAAGTACTTTGGCAAAAAATCTTGGCGGCTTTCGAGATTTAAATTTTTAAAACTTTGGATATGTTGATACTGGTAGACAGCCCTTCAGGAAAATATAAAACTCACAGCAGATAATTTTGGTGTTTAAAAACATCAAAATCTGTGTCATTAAATGACTTTAATTTCAAACAGTGATTCAGAGCAGCTCATTACTGCATATGACGGCGAGTAACTTGAGAACTTTCCAACAAAAGAAAATAAAGTATAAATACACCTGAGAATGTTGGAACCATTCAATCTACTTAATGATTTTAGGAAAATAATTAAACAAACTTTAAGAAATTATTTAGGAAAAATGTCTTGCAGGATGTAATCTGCTCCATCAATTGGATGGTTGAGAGTCTTTCTCAGCAATTGGCCAAATTGTGGAGCTCAAGTCTAGATTCTAAAACTAGGCTGGGTTGTATTTAGTTAAAAACTGAGCTCACCACATCTTATCTGTGGTTCATTAGACCACATCTCTGTCCACTCTGGGTCAAACTGTAACTGTCTGTAGTTATCCTAGCATTTCACTGGTCCATTTTTTTTTTTCGGCCATGTGGACCAGATGGTTCCTGCTGTGACATCTGGTAGGATGGGGTTCTGCATGGTGTGTTAATGTCTTCACCTAGGCAACCAACCAAAGATGTGCCTTCCTCTGACAAAACAATGTTCCAATATAATAGAGCTAGTTCTGATCAGGTAGTTTGGAAAAGAAACGAAAACGTTGTATTGTTATTTGAGTATTTTTGGGAATAATGTAGTTTTAAAATTAATACCTAAACATATGAGCAATTAGATTCAGACATTTTGTCTTCTTGGGCGAGTTTGTTGTCAAACACCTTATTATCTATATTTATTTCAGACAAAAAAAACACAATACTAGCCAGAGGTAAGGCAGCATTTTACCATGATCTTTTTACTTCCTCACCACTCCCTCCAAAATTAACTAATAAAACATATCATATTAAGAAGCACTAAACATGACTTCAGTATCATCATTCAGTATGTTCCTGAAGAATACATTGCACCTGCTACTCTAGGTGCCTCTAAAAGTAGAAAATAAACGAATTCCTGTGTTCAGCTGCTAACTTCTGAGCTGCCTAGCTGCGGATGTGAAGTTTGTGGTTTTTCTGCTGTCAAGTCCTCAGTGACAAACAGGAAACCAAGATAAAAAACACAGCAGGAACTCATTTTTATTAAACATGAAGACTTGTCATGCAATCTTTTGAACAACCATGCAGCCCTATGAGCAAACTTCATCCTCACCAATGTGAGCGATTAAATCTTGAAACCCACCTCCAAAGTGTCTGCATTTAAAAATAAATGACCAGAGCCTGGGGTTATCTCTTTGATGGGATTTATCCATTCATGCAAAGAAAACTTATCCACTTCATTCATTCAAACAAAGCTGAAAAACCCAGCTAACCTCTAAATGTTCCCGTTGCATGTTGTGGTAAAAAATATAAAATAATTTGCTTAGTTTTGTGTAACATGTTCTTGCAGTAATCATGGGATGGTACAAAGTTCAAACTGTTTGGCAACTTTGAATGAAAATACAACGGTTTCAAGATATGGTATTCAAAAAATGTAAAACAAAATGTAGAAAAGGATCTGACTTTTATCTGAAATACAAAAGCAGTAGTTCTTGGTAACTGCTGTTATTTAGTTATTACAATTATGATGCAAAAATATCAAATAAAAACCAATCATTTTTACAATATTTTCTTTTTTTGTGTAGCTGTCCCACAGTTGGTTAAAGTGTGGTTTTTAAAAAATCTGCCTATTCATTCAATTTGACTCAAACGAGATGAGGTCACAAGGTTTACAGAATACTTGAACAGATTAGGACTCAGCCCTAATCTGGAGGGGAAAACTGGATAAACCTAGTAAAAGTTATTGTCAAAAGCCTTTTTATTTAGACAGTACGACTTCTTAATACCAAATTTATCTTTGTCAATCACCGTAAATTGCAGTTGCTGCCTTTTAGCCAGCTGACCAGCAATACACAGAAACAAGTAAAAGAGAGAACATGTTCATCTCATCTAAAAGAACTGAAAAAAAAAAAAAATATATATATATATATATATATTAGTACAGTATATGTCTTAATATCTGTAACTGGCCCATGCCTACTGGTTACTTCTATTTAATTTTGGTAGCTAAAAATACCAAACTAGTCAACTGGCCAGCTTTTCTTAGAGACCATATTCAGTTCCTGAAGGGCTTCATTGATACACTGATGTTTTTGTTTGTACTGTTTGTTCTTGTTGGTTTGCCATACCGAGTTTCAGTTTCTCATGGCTGACACGTTGTTCCTTTTTGGTGCATCAGTTAAATTGTTCCCACATGGTGAGCATGGTTTGGATTTAACTGATGCTGCACCTCTATCATGATCTGAGAGTTTATTATGGTTTTCTGAGAAGTAAAATATAAATAGTTTTCACTGGCCTCATCAACGGTATAATGCTGAGTTGCAGATTTAATGAAGAAATCTCTTATAAACAAATATTTTTGCTATAAGAGGTTTTTAAAGGTAGGGGGAAGCTGAAGATTGCCGTCTCTTGGAAGAGAAACAGCCCCTGAAAGTACTAATGCCTGCCTATAAAGGGGAAGTCAATTTTGTTGCAGAACAGTAGCTGTCACCACGCCTTTGCTGTGTATTTTCCTCTACTAAAGTATGTTTTCTGTTTGTACAAGTTCTGGGGTCATGGAGCCCAAAAAGCAGCTTGGCTACAGACTTGTATGTCATTAGAGCTTATCTGCATCATTCATCGCTCAAGGGGCTTCCAATGCCTTTCGGGTTCAGAATGAAACAGTGCATGTACAGGGTTAGCCAAATGATACCTTGTGATATTGCATGGAAAGCTTTGCAAGCAAAAGCTGAATATAAACGGATCCAAATACCTTAGGAATATTGTAAAAAATCCAAGACATGTGTTGGGTTTCTTAAGGAGAGCACTGCTGCTCTGAATCAACCTGTGCTCACTCTGATGCTGTGCTAACTGAAGGCTTTACATTATAGATTACAAAGTTCTCCAGAAATGTCATGTTTGCTTTTTTTTTTTTCTTTTTTACTTGAATTAATGTCCTGCGAGGGAAATTGCATCTTGAGAGAGTGGAAAGAAAACTTCTATAGAGATAAATTACTGACTGAGTGGGGCTCTTACATTTTAGGTGAGAAGTTTGTGGTATCAAAGTGCATCAGCTAACCATTAAACTGTCAAAGCATTGAAATTTAGCAGGACTGACGGCGACTTTTGAAGGTGTGGCACTCTTCCTTCTAATCTAAACTCCAGTTATTCTGTGAGTCTTGGAAGAGACGAAGATTTTCAGAAGTATTCATTTGAAATCCATGTAGAAGTCTGAGGTAGAAGAGTCTATGATCACAGGACACATGCAGATTTATGGTGTTTAATGAGGAGACAGACGAACGTAGTCGTTAGAAATGTATTATTAGCCCTCTGTCTTTTCAGTTAGAAAAACCTTTAAAAAACACCCACATACTGTAAGTGCTGCATCAACTGGTCATTACAAACGTTCCTCAGAAACATTGCGTGTGCAGTGCTTTGCAAATGTTTTCCTACTGGTTAAACCCTAAACGTCAGTGAAGTGTATTTTTTTTTCTGACAAAAAATGAATGCATGGGAAGATTAAACATACATTTTTGTAAAGTAATTTTAGTAACAATTGCCTGAAAAGTACAGCATGCATCTGGCGCCACTTTTTATGACACCTCAGAAATAAAAATTCATAACACAAAAAAGAGAATACAGGTCAGGGACAAAGTTGTGGAGAATTTTAAAGCAGGAATACGTCATAAGGCGAGATCCAAAGCATTAAACCTTTGGATGAAAATGTTCAAATGCATTGAACATTTTCAGACAATGTTCAATGCATTGTCTGAAAATGGAGAGTGTATCGCACAACTACAAACCCTTAGATGTGTTTAGGTCACCTAAACTGTCTGACCGGGTAAGGAGAGCATTGATAAGAGAAGCAGCCAAGATCCTCCATTATAACTCTGGAGGATATGCGGATTTTCACAGCACTGGCTGTAAATTGGGCATTTTGCAAATCTAGCTTTAGTGGAAGAGTTGCAAGAAAAAAGTAATTGTACAGAGAAAATAAAAAGTTTGCCTTGAGAAGAGAACTTGATAGAGACTTTGTTTTCCAGCAAATACCAGCTCTAAGCTTACAAGAGTTGCATTGAAATGGTTTAGTCCAATGGTCTCAAACTCCAGTCCAGAAAGGGCGGGGTCCTGAAATTTTTAGATGTCTCTAATTTTTAGATGTCACCTACCTCAAATATTAGCTCATTAGTAGAGCTCTGTACAGCTTGACTTTATGCTACCTCAAATATTAGCTCATTAGTAGAGCTCTGTACAGCTTGACTTTATGCTAGTTAGGCAGTTTCAGTGTTTAATTCAAGTGTGTAGGACAGGGACACAGCTAAAGGTTGCAGGATTCTGGACCTCGAGGAATGCAGTTTGCGACCACTGGTTTAGACCAAATCATCATTATGTTTTCAAATGGCTCAGTCAAAGTGCAAACTTAAATCTAGTTCCGAATCTGTGGTGATTTTTGAATTAATGAGGTGCTTCTCCTCCCCCAATTTGACTTGAGTCAAAGTGTTTTGCAAAGACAGATGGGCCATTACAAACACATCCCACTCTTAAAAGTAAAGCTTGTAACTGCACTGTTTAAAATGAACTCTCTCTTTTGTGATTTTGTCAATCAGAAGAATCGACGATAATCACCTGTAGACTGAATATGTTTAAAGCTGTCATTCAGCTTTAAACATGTGTCTGTGGTTTGTGACTTCAAACCTCAGACAGACACTACCAAAAGTTTCTGTTAGAAGACAGGAAACTGTTGTCTCCTCCTCCGAGAGGAGTGACTCGATTTCTGCAAGCATGCACTAGCACATTTTGGCAGAGCCGAGCTGTGTTTTAGTTTGCTTGTTGCAGCGTTGCCTTGGCAGACTGTCTTCATTTTCATTTTTCATTTCAGCAGTCCTCCTCTACATTGAGGTAAGTTCTGATTTGTAGTGACTGTTTTGTGTCCAAACCACGTTTTGTCTGGTTTGTCTTGCTGCTTTTAGACTCGTGCAAAGCAGTGCTGGAGATTTTCACTGGAATTCAAACTTCTGCGCCCATTGTTTCAAAAACATGTACATTTACTGTTTTGCAGTGCAGCTATGTTGTTGCTTTTTATTTTGGCTAAGTTTAATTGAAAGGTTCTGGACAAAAAGAAAAGCTTTGTCATTTGAATAATGGAAAGGTGCAGTAGTGTATGATTTGGCTTGTTTCACACAGGAAATGAACCGCTTAGTCTTCAGACGCCTTTACCGTTCATCTCAGTTTCACTTGTATTCACATCGTGAACAGTTCCTTTTGAATAATTCTGTGAATAATTCCTTTGTTTCTTTTTGCCTTTTCTCAGGGTCAGAGGTCAGCCTGAGCCACAGCAACATGTCCGAGTCCACCAAGCCCCATCATCCCAACCCTCAAGGCAAGGGGGAGAAGAGCCATGGAGGAGACTTCAGCTACGTTGGCATCGATGCCATCCTGGAGCAAATGAGGAGGAAGGCCATGAAACAAGGCTTTGAGCTCAACCTCATGGTTGTGGGTGAGTTGTAGTCATTTAATACAAGCATAAACGTAAATGCCAGATAAAACAGAGGCACAAAGAAATCACACCAAATCTGATTATTTTCAGTTCAGCCAATCCACATCAGCCACTGAGTGATCGAAACTAAAAAACCGTCAGATCAGTAAACACATCATATCTAAACTAACAGGTTGTGGTGACACAACACTCTTCAGTTTGTTTGCTGTTATGAGGCAAGAAGACTGAAAGGTGCCCATTTTCACTGTCGGTGTCGGGATTAAGATGAATTCAAGGTATTTAAAAGGAAACTGTATTTTTACACGTGAAGACATGTGAGCAGTAGCCTCAGTATCCTCTGAGACAGTGAGAGAGTAAGATTTTCAGCAGATAACAGGAAAACTGAACAGAGTGCAGCCAGTCTAGTCAGTTGTTTTTAACTTTCAACCTATGTCTATTGTGGAAGGAAGAGGATTTGGAAATGTTGGAGGCATTTTAGAAATTTCTGAGTTAACGGATCCATCTCCAGTTTGCAGAGATCTTTATGAGTCATCAGGGTAAACCAACATTTTGTAAGAGTGTCAGAGTTCCAAGGTATCATGGCTTTAACCTAAAATTGTCACATAAAGATGCATAAAAATGATCTGGTTTCCATTATTTACAACAGGAAAGTAACAATTATATTGTCGGTCTGCTTAATTTTCTTGTGACAATGATTTAACAAATTATGGAAGTTTTTTCTTCGCCTAAAGATATTTACCAAAATAAAAAAAATATTTCAACTTCCATCACAAGTAATGATGCACATTTAAATTTCTCTGTAAGCTTACATCTGGTTGAGTGATGAGCAATTATGGAAGACTGAAGTAAAACATGGACTAAACACCTACTGAATTTAGTGTAAGTTTTTAAATAAATTTGCAAATTGCTGCTCTGCTCTTCTAACAAGCTAAAATTGGGTTTATTTTAGCCAGACTATCGGCTTACTCGCCTAGCCTTCATTGCTGCTTACTAAATATGTAGTTGTGTCTTCTTAGCATGTCCATTGCATTTCAGAAAAGCCTTATCTTATTAACACTAATGGGAGGTGCTCCTTTACTTCCCATGGCATGACTTTGCAAACAGCTGACCTACTTCTGTGTAAACAGCAGAAATGAGAGTGACTGCGGGTGGCATCAATGCAGCCCTAATCCAAGCATAAACCATAAGAAAAGTGTTTAATGAAAAGTATTGTGGTTTTAAACGCATATCTCTTTTTTAAAGGTGTGGTATACGTTGATCCTGGAAACTGGCCTATGCTTTTTCTCCAGGCTATAGTGAGCTAATTGCTAATATCCATGCTAAACATGCTAATAATCATGCTACAATAATTTGAAATGTCAGTTCCATAAATATTTGGTCATTACTTTCTGACATCCCATCTGGCCCTAATATAAATATTTATACTAATCACAAAAACACATTTATATTTATTCTAGTTCTTAAATATGAATCAGATTGTTTAAAAAAAAAAAAAAATGGTACTGGCAAATCTAACATTGACAAAAACCAGCGATCAGAAATCGCCACAAAATTTTGACATGGAGTGTCTGTGGAAGAAGAAGCTGAATTTAGGGGGGAAAAAAAGTAGATTTTGCTCTGGCTTGTGAAATGATGTAATCACCGATTGTTTAGATTTTTATCAAGCACGAGAAGGAACTAGACTCTAAATTTGATTATGTTTGCAAGTTACAAAAGACTGAGCTGAAATCTAAACTGACACAGATGTATCTAAGAGAGCTTGAATATTTTATTACTCCCAAATGTGTGGTGTTTACCCTAATTAAGAAAAAAAATAAAAACAATATAAAATATAAAACATCCACCATTTTATGCAGTAACAGTAAGAACTGGTAGTTCAGAATGGCATGTATAGTCAGCATTTACATAATTATTTTTCTCCTTACTCACTTTGAACATTTTCTAATGTGTTTTTTCTAAGCATTTCTTAGAAGAAATGCCAGCCTGGCGCCTTCCTCCACATGATTTCTTTTTGTTTGTGTATTCATGGTGCACCAAACAAACAAAGCAGCTTGAGTGGATAAAAAGAGGCTGTCGGCCTCAGAGGGACAATTAGTCTGACAAGTTGAAGCGTTCGCATCAGCAGCAGCTCTTACACTGACTGTGACAGTAAGACAGTATGAATCAGGCCGCTCCATCAAGTCTGTGTATGCATCTATTTGTGTCAATTTTCATAAACAGTTGTCTGCTAATGGCAAGAAGAGCACAAGCTAAAAATTGTTGGTACTGTTTTCAGTTTTTGCCAGTCCAAGTTGATTGTGTTTGAAACTAATTTTATTTACCTTCTGGTTCTCTGTCTTTGGAGGCAAAAAAGAAAAAAAATGTAATGGCCAAAAAATACTTCGGGAACATCAGCTGTCATCTAACAATTACTTTACTGCATTTAAAAGCATTTTGAAATTGTCTGTTCTTATACAGAGTCCTGCAAAAGTACTTGCAGCCAATGGTCTTCTTGCAGCTGTTTCTTCACTTACATTCTTTAGAAAACCTTAAGGCCTTCACAGAGCAGCTGTATTTTTTTTTTTTTCTGACTTGGAGTATATCACTTGTACTGGATTTTATGTCAGGGTGTTATTTCAGCTAAATACAAAAAATGCTACAAATGTTCTACTTTTATTTGTCAAGTTTTAATTACAAATCAATTTTTTTTCCACATACCAATTTATATATGCTGTCTTACTGGTCTATCAAATGAAATCCCAATAAAATTAATCAAAGTTTTGAGATACAAAATGACAAGTGTGAAAAGAAAACTGCATCTAGTCCACTTTTAATAACCCATCCCCACATTGCATTTGTATACATCCATATCTATCATTCAGTCAGTCTTAATTTCATGACAGCCTTTTTACCCATTGAGGCGTGAGCAGCTTATCCTGCTGAAAACAAAAATAACAGATTGCCATTTCTGTTAAGGGATTTTCTGAAACAGTCAGTGCTACATCTCAGAGCCATATTCATCGAAAGGTAATAACTAAAGGTTTTCCAGGCAGAATGTATACTGCAACCCTAGCCTGTATACCTTGGGTTAACGTGCTTCTGTTGTACAAACTGACCCAGACTTTTGCTAAAAGTTTACTAAGGCAGTGGCTTTGGGCCCAGAGGTTTTTGGGGAACAAATCTTAAGATTTCTTTATTGATAAGTGGACATTTTGCACAAATGCTCATTTAACATTGATGTGTTTTAACTTGTTGGAAAACTAATACACAACTTTTTGAAAGCAATGATGTTATAGACCACAGTTTTGATCCACCCATGCTTGGTTGCATGCATGGAGTCCCTCTAATGTAATCTTTGTCTAGAAATATATTGCCCATATGCAATGATGGGACATGCATAAGGTTCAAAGTTAACTTGTGAATCCTGACCACAGCCTCTATACTGGAGGAGTTCATACACTGATTATTATGAAAACAATTCAAAGAGTAAAATTTACCACTCACAGAACGAGTGACATGGCAACACAATCATGTTTTTTTATGCTTTGATTTTGTTGATGCTGATAGTTTCTATAGAATGCAATTAACTTTCCCTGGAGGGCAGCAGTTTGTGCTCACATGTTGGTGAAGCATCAGCTCCAAAAGGAATCTCTTGGCATGACAAACAAAGATCTGCAACATAAACTGTGTTTTTCCAAGGGAGGAATATTGATACTAGTAAAAAAAGAGGGAAAAAAAGATGCAGAGAGGAGAACCAGAACTCCATGGAGGGTGTTTATAGTACTACAGGTCTGGCCAAAAATGATGCAAATTTGTTTTTTTTTTTGTTTGTTTGTTTTTTAATTAATCACACACAAAGAATTTACATGTATTAGTGACATCAATGTAATTAAGTGACTTTTGACATAATTTCAGTTTATCTTGCATGTTGCACGCAGTCTACACCACCCTGTAAACAGCTGGCATGTACACACTTGCAGCGCTCCGGCACCTGAAGGAAAATTCAAAACTCGTGTGGTGAAATAAAATGTTGTGCAACTGCTGAAAATATGTTTTATGCAGCAGTAGATGGAAAAAGAACAGACAATAACTTTGTGATTCCACGTCGAATTCTTATAGAGTGAGCAAATGTACAACGCAACAGTTATAGTGTCAGATTCCTCGGACCAAGTGTTAGCAGATACGTACATAAGTGCATCATGGGAATTCAGTTTCTCTCAGTCCGGCTGGTGCTGACTTGCCATTTGTGTTTGGTTCAAAGAATCCTGGGAAAAATGACTCAATTCTTGTTCTTCGTTTCCTGTAGATGCTTGAGAGTGATGCTTGGTTTTGTGTTAACACAAGAGTGTTAATTGAAGTATGAAGAGTCCTGTGAAGAATGGACAGAGGATAGAAGCAAAGGTTTTTCATGGAGTCAGAGTCGGGTCATTTTAAAGGTTAGAACAGCTGTGGTCTCCGTCTTGCTCCTGTAGTCTTGTGGCATTCAGACAGAGTATTTTCTGAAACCCCCCTTCTGCTGGCTGACTTCAGCTAATACGCTCCAGTGTGAGTGTGTCTGTGACAGAGGCAACGGAAATGTGAGCATGTGCTAGAGGGTGAATTCACCGAGTGGCCTGAATGTGAAGTTGGTGTAAAAGGACAAGTGTCTCCCTGGGTGCAACAGAAGACCTACTAACTTGGCAAAGCTCCACATGACAGTTGACTCCCACAGGGCCTGATGACAACGAGTAGGAAAAGGGCTGAGTTTGTGTAAAAGTTCGTTTTAAACAAAGCTACATTCCTAATGCATGATTTTGCACTCCACAAACTAAAACTTGTATTTGTTACATGATTGCACGTACACTGCAAAAACACAAAATCTTACCAAGTATTTTTTGGTCTAGTCTTAAGTACATATGTTAGTACACATGAAATGAGTGGAAAAATAACTTTCAGCAAGATATAGAAGATTGTTTTAGGTCAATAATTCCTTAATGTTGATTTTAAAAAGTTCTTGTTCCACTGGCAGATTTTTTTCACTTGTAACAAGAGATTTTCCCCATGTTATAAGGGAATAATCTGCTAGTGGAACTGGCACTTTTTCATCAATATTAAGGAATTATTGACTTAAAACAACCTCCCATATATTGGGGTTGTCTGTTACAAAGGGCGAACATTTAAGAAATATATGGCTGGACACATGAGGAGAAGTTGTCAAGGAGAATATTTTGTGCAATGCTTGTTTTCTTTATTTTTCAGTAAGTAAGCTTAATATTAGTTTAGGTTAACTTTACTGTGAAATTCAGTTTTTTTTTAAATTTTGAGAGGCTTACTTCCTGTTGAACCACATGTTAAGTAGAAAGATTGCAATCTCAATACGGTTTTTGCCTCTGCATGCTGTGTTTTGTTTTGGTTATAAGAGATTTGGATCTTCATGTTTTGTATTTTCATTTTTTCTTGATAAAGATTTTGTTTTTAAATAATTTTTTTTGCATGAGGCCTTTTACTTTTCCAAGAGTTTTTCAAGAATGACACAAACACTGGATCTGTTACCATAACCGTGTTTAATGCTAATTTAGGGTTTGTCGCTATTATAATGCATTTTTTTATTTTTTTTGACGGCATCTGGCTGTTCGAACCTGAACTTCATTATTTCAAATTAATTAAATATGGTTGCTTAAAATACATCTGAAGTTTTATGAAACCTTTGTTGTATTTTTAAAAATGCAAACAAGGAGACATCTTCTCATCTTTTTATTAGATACCAGTTTTGTTTGTCTAATATATATGTAGACACAAGAAGTGAAAACAAAAATGCAAAATGGGATGTAGAAAATAACAGCAACGCTCTAAAGACATATTGAGTTTGTGGGGAGCAGTGATGGTTATAAAGTCTAACACCTGCTGGCAGGAAAGATCTGCAGTAATGCTGCTTTGTGCAGCAACAATGCAGCTGTCTCTCCATTTCATGCATTAGATGGGAGATGTTGTCCAACAGTGGTGTTGTTTTAGCTAGGGTTCTTCTAACCACCTGCACTGGGCTGAGGGAGCATCCAGGGACAAATTCCCTCAATCTCAGTTCCCTGCATAAAAAAATATGCATAAAAACAAATATTTCTTACACTGTTAGCCTCATTCTTTGTGGTTCCTCAACTACTATGTGAAAACGGCTAGAAAAACTGAACTATGTTAAAGTGCTTCTCTTCCTACCTTCGACATGTGGAATTTCTGTTGAGTTAACAATGTATCACAAAGACAGCCAGGTTTAATTCATCATATTCATCCCTTGGTGGGTGACGATTCTTTTGTGTGTGGTCTGTCGAATACATCTCTCCTCCAAGCCCCCACAAGTTGCTCATATGACCTTGTAGCTTCATGCTTGCGATCCTCGTCCTCTTAAATATGCAGACACACTCACACACACTACACCCCATACCTCAGACCTAATGTTTTGTCCAGGCCTTTTGGGTTAAGCATACAAAATGTTTAATTTAAGGGAATGCATTTGCATCCTTGTGAAAGAGAAAACAAAAAACAGATGGGAATCTGACTTTCTTGCGTGTTTGTGATTTTGTTTTTCAGGGCAAAGCGGCCTGGGGAAATCCACCTTGATGAACACACTGTTCAAATCCAAGGTGAGCCGTAATAAATCCGTGCAGTCCAACCCGGAGGAGAGGATCCCCAAGACGGTTGAAATTAAATCCATCAGTCACGGTTGGCCTATATTCAAGTTTAATAGCCCACAGCATTTACACTGCACATATGGTGCTATTAATTATGCAGTGTGTTTGTTTTTTTTTTTCTTCCATATGGGCTATTGTGTTTTCATCGACATTCCCTGACAAGGAAATTGTTTTGTTTTTGTTTAGATATTGAGGAGAAGGGAGTGAGGATGAAGCTGACGGTTATTGACACTCCTGGTTTTGGAGATCAAATCAACAATGAAAACTGGTGAGTGAAGTCATTTCCCTCCATGACTATGTTTGGTTACTCATTACTGGAAAATGAAAATAAATGTTATTAATAAAACTTTTTCACACTTTGTGATACTACAGCAACAAGCTTCAGGTTATTTAATTTGGGATTTTATGATGTAGACCAACACAAAGTAGCGACTGGGCCATTCTACCAAAAGCCTGTGCTTTTATCTCAACGTGTCCATTGCAGTTCATAGTCGTCGTTTTGCTGGAACGTAAAACTCTCCCCCATTTTCAGCCTTTATTCAAGGGTTGAAATTTTAAAACCCTTGGAAAATGTAATTAATTTGTTCATTAGTTCTGACCATCTTCCATGTCTGCTGAATAAATGATCAGTCCATCACCATGTTTCACAGTGGAAATGTAGTTTTAGTTTTCCACCCGACTTAGCTCTTTGCACGCTGGCTAAAATCTTGAATGTCAGTTTTTAACAGATTCTCCCACATGAGCTCTGGATTTCTTCAGCTCCTCCAGCGTTACATAGATTTATTGGCCTCTTCCCTGATTTAAGTTCTCCTGTCCTGGTCAGTTTAGTTGGTCAGTCAAGCATTAGTGGGTTTGTAGTTCTCTTGTGATATTGGTTTATAACCTAACCTCGCTTTAAAGTTTTCCACAATTTTCTGTGCTGTGTTCCCTGACCTTTATTATGCTGTTTATTCTCTCTTGTTCTTTAACAAGCCAGTAAGGCCTTCACAGAACAGTTCAATTTATACTGTTCTGTGAAATAGAACAGTATGAAATACACACAAGCATTTGTTTTCCTGCACTTTTTACACTACTTTGTGTTGGCCTAAATCTTAGTGAAATATTTCAAAGCCAGCAAATGTAACTTGGAAAACATTTTTGAGGTTTGAAGAATGTAAATAGACATTATAGTGAGATGTTTTCATGTTTGCCAGCTAAACGACTCATTTTTACACTCGTACTTCAGCTGGCAGCCCATCATGAAGTTCATCAATGACCAGTATGAAGCCTACCTGCAGGAGGAAATCAACATCGACAGGAAGAAAAGAATCCCAGACTCCAGGGTTCACTGCTGCATATACTTCATACCTCCCACAGGGCACTGGTAAGATTGCCTCCTAAAAAGATCAGCTCCCCTTTCAGCCCCCCATCCCACACCCACATCCACCAAGTGGTTCACATTTCCCTCAAATGACCTCTGAGATGACTCAGGCCCCTTTGGAATCTCCTCTGACCGCCTGTGTGTCCACAGCCCTGTCAGTTTCTCAGTTTCACCCACCACTCTTATGGTTTCATGGGGAAATAATCCCTCCCTGAGCTTTTTTCAAAAATGTTAACAAGACCCTTTTGACCGTTTCTCTGTTTAAAAATCTCTGATTAAAAAGAAAGATGTAAAACCGGGTGGTTTAAAAATCATGAGCAGATGCTGTTTTACTAGACTGTGGTCAAAGAAAATCTCTTTCCATCGTCTGTGGGAGCAGAATTTAAAAAAAAATAAATAAATAAATAAAAAATCTGAAAGTATTGTTATAACAATATACTTTTCAGTCAGTAACTAAGACAGACCCATCCAATGTTGCTTCCCCGTTATGCACCAAGAGCTCCACAGTTGTTCGCTTACAAAACAGATTCTTTGTGCAGCTGTGGGGGAAACATGTACGTATTCTTGACAGAACCCCTCAGCAGTAAGCCATGATGCCACAGCTGCTGCTTCTGGGTAAGAGGAGTTTAGGTAGAGCCGACATGTGGGGCACAGTTGTGGTAATGTGTGGGTGTATTACTCATTTATTATCATGAATATGGACTGCCTTCCAAGTTATTATGGCATTATGAAAATGTCTTCTAAATGGGTAGTACATTTTCTTTACTTTAAAGGTTTGTAAATTATGTCTAACAAGAAACCCACACCCCAGTGAAAAGACAGTGACAAGTTTACCTATTATGAGCAGGAATCTCATTTTAATTTTGGGCTGCAATGCATTTGAACTGTTTGTTTGATTCTACAAGTGATTTTAAGTAATTAAAAAAAAAAACAAAAAAAAAAACACCAATTGGGTTCACAATTTTTATTTTAATGCTCAAAAATCCACAAAGACTCAAATTATACTTGCAGGATCACATACATTACACCCAAACCTATATTTGGTTGAATGTTCATTAGCAACACATTTTTCTGTTTGTGAACAAGATTCTGACATTTTCAGCTACTTTACAACATTCCTTATCATAAAAGGTAGAGCTCTTTCAAGTTGGTTAGTTTTCTGGCATGGACTCTGCTTTTGATCATGGCCCATAAAGTTTAAATGATTGAGATCAAGGCTTTGGGGAGGCCATGTATGCTTGGATTCATTGTGTCATCTGACTCACAAACTACTGTTACCAGCTACATTTTCACCTTAACATTTAAGATTTTTACATTTGCATTTTTTTCAGCTCATCCCAAATGTTGTTGAACTGGATGTCATCTTGTTCAACATGCAGAAATATCGACAAGGGGTGGGGGGTTAGTAGAAAAAGAAATGATAAGATTATTTTCTGTTCAGGGTGATAGTCCCAGAAGTGAATATAGATGACCTATTGTTTGATAGCAGACTGTTAAAAGTGCTCAAGATAATAAAAAAAAAAAAAAGAAAAAGTTTCCAGATCTTGCCAAAAGTCTTGCTCTAGTTTAGAATATATCGACGAATCATTTCAAGGCTGAAACACAGCTGTCTCATGTCTGGATATTACGGCAAGTCTGGCCAGAAGAGAAACAAAGGAAGACATGCATGCTTCACAGCGCAGCTGACCCATTAAATACAAAACCTTTGGTAGTATTAAATCGCTGACACAGATAAGGTCCAAGAGATTCTTGAAGCTTTTGAATACCGAGCCAGGAGATGAACTAGAATGAGCTACTTTAAAACTCCTTCCCCTTAAGATGTGGAGTGCGCTTAGTATCTTAAACTTCTTCAGGTTTAGAAAATCTTAACTTGCAGAAAAATAGTCTGAGAGGAATCTGCTGCAAAGTTGCATTTACAGGTTTCAGATGAAAGGTATGGGGTTACTGAAGCAGAAATACAACAGTCTTGGCATCACATTCTATTTTCAATAAAGGCCTCAACAGTATCCCCCTCCAAGCAGTGCAGCTTTTACTTCAATTTCAGTGTTTGCTCTCTGATTCCTGTCAGCTTAGAACTGCCTTCTGATCAGTTACAGTAAAGGAGGATGGTGGTTTGCTTTCAAGTTGTTTTCTCTACACTTAATGTGATCACTGAGCTGTTTTCAACCTGTCTACCATTTCTTTCATCACTGCAACCACTGAATTATTGCATGCATACAAGAGGACACATGTAATGTAATCCTGCATGCACATTGTTTTGTTTATATTTCTTGCCCTGACATATGTTATGGAAAAATGACGTATGCAGTAAAAAGGATTCGGAAATGCTCAGTCATGCCGTGTGTGCTTGTATATTTTTGTTTCTACACGTTTTCAGCCGTTACAATACAATAATTGGATTCAGAATTAACTGACTGGAAAAGATCACTTCCCACCAACCTGAATCCTCCTGTACTCATCTTTTGATTTAGATGTTTCATCCTTTTTGTTTTTGTATCTCTCTTTCCCCAGGGCTTTTGATGCTCTTCATCACTCATCTCTCTTTAACTTTGTGCTGCTCTGTTTCCTTTCTCTGCTTTCCATGCTTTGTGGAACACATGTTCACCAGTGTTTCATCATGTTTCAAGGCTGATATGCCCATCAGTTTGTGTGGAGAACGAGTTGGGCCTGCCCTACAATCCGCCCCTGGGAGTCTGAGCCAGGCTGGCTCGGCTCAGCCGAGGCTAATTGAAGGGCAGAGCAGACTGCATGAAGGGAGTCTGCGTGAAGGATCAGCTGCAGGCAAAGCTGAGATGAAATTAAAAAAATAAAACATAGAAAATCTAACAAGCCTAAGAGCATAACGTTCCTATCAACTGCGCCTTGCGGAAGGATTCATAGTTCTTAATTTTCACATTTTACCATTTAACAATCTCAAACTTCAGTGTGTTTTACTAGAATTTTATGTAATAAACAAAGACTTTTTTTTTAAGTTGCGAAGTCAAAAAAAGGGACATTTTCTCAAATGATCAGAAAAGTGTGGTGTGCAGATGTATTCAACCACTGATAAATGACTCCAAATACAATCAACTGCATTCAGTCATCCAATAGGTCAAATAACAAACACATCACCTTTAATGCTTCATCTTTGCATTCACAAAGAGAAAAAGCATAAATTCATTGAAAAATAAATCTGTGGCAAGACAAATTTGATAGACTAAAGACTTTCAGGTGTGATGCAACCCCTGTGACTGGGAGTGATTAAGATAAATCCACATGACACTTCTCAGACTTTAGTCAAATGTTTTAAAAATCACATTTTGCTTCCACTTTACAATTACAAAATCCAATAAAATAGATTGATTATCAATTATAAATGCCGCTGTTCAAACAAGTTGTGTGGCATATTCCTCAGTGAGCGGATAGCTTTAGGAAATAAATTTACTGCCCCCTTGTGGTTATTTTCTTTCATTACTTCAAATCCTTTTATCCATCCATCCATCCATTTTCTTTACACCCTTGTCCCTAATGGGGTCGGGAGGTGCTGGTGCCTCTCCAGCTACGTTCCGGGCGAGAGGCGGGGTCACCCTGGACAGGTCGCCAGACTGTCGCAGGGCACAAATCCTTTTAAAGGGAATCTTAACTTTACTTTGTACCACAGAGGGAAACGGGAAATAATTCACACTCAAGTTTCTCTTTAATCATCCTGCAGCCTTAGACCTTTGGATGTGGAATTCATGAGGCGTCTCAGCAAAGTGGTCAACATTGTGCCGGTCATCGCCAAGGCCGACACACTGACCCTGGAGGAGAGGGACAGCTTTAAACAGACGGTGAGAAATGTTTGAATGTGCTTTGATGTTTCCTGCCTTTTCAGCTGCATCACAAATGAGAAAATAAAGATGCAACCATGTGTGCAGTCTCTTTCAGATGGAAAACTTGTTCTCACTGATGATTAAAATCTGAGCTGATATTTAATAGCTTTTCCATAATATATTGTGAAACTTTAGCAGATCTAACTTTGTGTTTTTCTCTCTTGCTGTGTGTAGATCAGGGAAGAACTGCGAGCCAACGGGATCGACGTCTATCCGCAGAAAGAGTTTGATGAAGATGCAGAGGACAGAATGATCAACGACAAAATCAGGGTGAGTTTAAATTCAGATGGATAAAGCTTATCTGAAACATGTTGGTTTTGGCCTGCTGTCTGTTTTTATGCGGGAAAAAAAGCTACATACAAACCTTGACCAGAATAAAAAAGTGAATCGGAGTGTGTTCTGGCCCAAATCAGGAGATGATCCCTTTTGCTGTGGTGGGCAGTGACCAGGAGTACCAGGTGAATGGGAAGAGGCTTCTGGGAAGAAAAACAAAATGGGGCACCATTGAAGGTAATAGAACATCTCGGTACACACAGGATTTTTTTTATTTTTTAACCTCTTGCAGGATATGTATATAAAAGAGGAAAAAAGATGAGAAAAAAATAACAAGCACACAGATTGGAAAGCAAATCTTTTTTTCTTTAAAGAACATCTTGATTTTTGTTACTTGACATATTACTCAACATCTACTTGACATCAAGTAAGTCTGATTCAGTAGTGTAGCTTAAATGTATTTGACCGTTTTTGCAAATATCTGCAAGAAACTCAAAATTATGCATTAGCATTAAAATTATGGGGATTTGTTGATTTCTGTGTGAATTTCTGTGATCGTGGAAATGCAAATAACTGAGGGGACTTCCTTGACCAGTCTTGGATGCCGGTCCTTGATGATTTCACTGAAAGTGTTGATTTAATTTACCTTTTGTCAAAGAAATTTGACATGACACTCCAAGGAAACCGGACGCACCATACTGTTTGGTTAAGCTTCCCACGGAGAAAAAAACAGCAACAAAAAAACATGTTAGTTAAAGAATTAACACTTTTTTGTTTGATTAGACCAGTTTACCCCACTCATGTGTCACAACAGCTGTTTTATTGAAATAAATAGCAACTCACATTCTTCTTAGTCACTTACCACAGCGCTCATTAACGTGGTGAAGCTGCTCTACAAAGAAAGCCATGGTCTATACTCTTTCTGAAGTATTTTAAACTGTGGAAAATTGCAGCTTTTACATGTGGCTGAGCGGTCTAGCCATTTGTTGCACAGATAATACAGACAGTTTACATAGGTTTCTCTGAAAAGGAAAACAAGAGACTTTCCTCCTTTTTAAGATAATGTGAACAAAGAACAGCAG
Source organism: Alfaro cultratus (assembly GCA_903066825.1). NCBI lineage: Eukaryota > Metazoa > Chordata > Actinopteri > Cyprinodontiformes > Poeciliidae > Alfaro > Alfaro cultratus. The sequence goes on along the minus strand of CAEFZX010016280.1, from coordinate 84,129 downwards.
TAAAGTTATTGCAAACAAGTGCACTTGTAATTTGGTGTGTGGTTGTTTTACAACAATGTCAGACATTCTTTGACAATGTCTGTCAAAGAATTTAGATGCTAGTGTGTCCGGTGCCGGCATTTTCCCACATTTAAATGTGCATTTTCCCACATTTAAATGAAGCTCTTTTCATGGGTTTTAGGGAACATTGTATGATTTACACATGCTTTTTACATTACTTGGTTCACAGAAACATAGCATCTGGTTCTCAAATACAACTAAAATGTGCAGATGCTGATCAGAGGCATATTAGAAATACAAGTTGCTTTGTGAATAGGATACAAGTCACAAGCTACAGTATAGGCAGAAATATATATATAAATTGAAGAGAAAGTATTTGTCACATTCATGTTGGGTTAAAGGGAAAATTTGTGAATTTTGAAGTGAAGGTTTGTTAAAAAGTTCTAAGAGGATAATTGGTGTCTTGTGTAAATCCAGGTTAGCTGAAGGCTAAAGCTAACAACTTCCCCCTCAAAAACAACATAGTTGTTTATATTAAAGCAATTTTAAAAACTTTTGGGCTACTGTCATGTCTGCACGGGATGGTGAATTTAAAAAAAACAACTTAATTTTTACACAGGAAGTAGAGGAAGGAGGTGATATTCCAGTATGAAATGTACAGAGATCTAAATATGTAAACAATTTCTGGTCAGAGTAATCAGAGTTTATGCTGAAAGTTATTTTATTTTTTTTTCTAAGAAATACTCTGTTGAAAAGAAGTTTAATGTCTGACATTCAGCCTTTCCCACAAACTCTTCAACAGTTTTAATTGTAAAACCGATTGATTGTAGTTTGCTTAAGGAATAATAATCAAGATATTCTTTATAAATTAGCCATTATCATCTATTCACCTTGAGAAAGTTTACATTAATACAATTTGGTTTAAACACAAATTTTAGTAGTGGGGTAAAAACCTGTTAATAAACATTGAGAAGCTTAAGGTGGTGTTAAGATCAGTGTAACTGCACCAAAGTATGTTTTTAAGCCAAAACACACTAATTAGAGTTAAATTTCACTTATTTATTTCTTTAGAAAGCCAAATGTAAATTATATAATAAAGAAGTTTAATGGCCAGAGGTGCATTTTATTTTACATTCTGCGTGAATAACCGTTTAGTACAAACATAATTTCAGCAAATGTCCTTAAATTAGTGTTCACTGTAATTTCTATAAAATGTTTGAGACTAAACATTTACTCCAGGCAAGGTATGAACTTACTCTAACCTTTTAATATAACCTCACTTAAAAAATCCTGAACAATTCTTTTAAGATTTTTCATGTTGGAAACAAGCGTCTCCCTTTTTGAGTAAAGACATTTCTGACAAATTAATTACATTTTAGAATCTCTCGACACTTCAAGGAAGCTGAAGGGAGGCAGATAAAGCAATAGCTGAAAACTGTGGGAGAGATGAAGCTACTGGAGATTTCAGAAAGATTTGGTAGTTGAAGTTATATCATTCAAAAGGGAGAAATTGTTTATATTATCGAAGTTTAAATGTGGGAGATTAAAGGAGGACTAGAGCATCACAGATGCCAGCCAAGTTAGTGTTGCACATTCCCCTGATGCCTCTAATCAGAGCTCACAGGCCGAGCAGTTCCTCCCCTCTCCTCCTTTGAAAGCAAATTTAATTTCCTGCTCAGTATTTCAAAGCTTTCCATAAATCGCGCCCTCCTTTTATTTCATTTTCACCCTCTGACACAATCTCTAATTTCTACATGTGTTAGCCCTAAAGGGAGGCACTAGTGACTTGTCATGGAGAGTTTGTTAAAAAAGTCTCATTTTAAAGTTCTCCAGTGTGGAGGAGACATGGGAATTATTAAACGCTCTCCATTGAGGAGGAGTATGTTATCTTGGTTTAAGAAAATTGCTGGAGATTTCAGGGCAGCAGTGTTTTCCCTCTGTTTGCTTGTAACCAACACTGCCATCATGTGGTGTTTTAGGGATTTTCAACATTCAGAATTGTTTTAATCACTTATCACTATTTTTTATCTCTCTTTGCAGTTGAGAACATCGCACATTGTGAGTTTGCTTACCTGCGAGATCTACTCATCAGGTGGGAATCCACGTCAGCTATTATTTTCTTTTCATGACTTTTCATAAAGGTTTAAATGAAACTGAGTTCAGGACTGAGTCTCCTGCCAGATCAGAAACCCTCAGGCGTTTTGTGGGCTGAGGTAATTGTAGGTACTCTGCCGAATCGATAAAGCTTTACTTCCAGCAAGAATCAATAGAAATGAAATTTTTTTTAAATGTTTTGAGTGCCTGCTAATATAATGCTACATCTCAGGATTTGTTCATGAATTTGTTTTCTTGAGTTGTTGCCTGGATCATTTAGGTAAGTGAAAGAGCAGGTCCAGTTTCAGTCTTAGGTTTAATTTGGGGCTTTAAATAATACAGTTTAACTGTTTTTCTTTTTCAAGTTGATTTTTGTGCAACAAACAACTTGAACGAATGTAAAAAAAAAAAACTAAAAAAAAAACTACAAATTTGTGCATGAATTAGAATTTCTCTTGGGTTTTCTTAAAGCCATACAAGATCAAAATCGTATGCACAGGATCAAATTTATGCATAAACAAAAACAAATATTTTGTATAGTTTCCTTTGCAAGTTGCGTAATGACTGTGCGTTTTGTTTTCACCAACAAGCTTTCGACATAATTCTGGCTGAATAGTTGACCAGTCCTGTTTACCGAGTTAGTTTGTTTAAATTGACTGGCTGGCTTTGAAACATTAAGGCTAACATTGGGGGCATTTCAGAAGCCTAAGACTGGCCTGTTTGATTCATTAAATACCAGTTTTGACATTAGTGTGATCCTTTTCTTGTTGGAACACTGAACTTTGTCCAGGTTTTATTCATCTGACCCAAACGCTGATGGAAGGTAATTGATCGGAATGCTTAGGAACAATCCAGGAATGTCATTGTGAAACCTAGCATAAACTGGAAAGTGCTGGAAAGAGGCCACTGTCCACAGTAAAACCATTTTAAGCTCGGGTCTGACTGAGAGGCTGCTGACAAGAAGAGGTTTCTTTTAAAACCGGGCATAAACAAAGTCATTCTAGCACGACTAAAATGGACGAATCAAATCCCAGTTGGAGAAATGTTTTTTCTGTCAGATGTTTGGTCACAACATGTATGTTTGAAGGATTTGAGAGTGGTAGAGGTGCATTACACATAGATGATGGAATAATGGAGGATGACGTCCAAATTCTTCATTTTCACTTCAAAACAACAGCTAGATTATTTAAATTCAAACAGAGCTGCCTAAAAACTTGATCTCTGTGATTTAAATGGGTGCAACAACTCTCATAACAGTTGTTGTTTAATATACATCTGAAATAATGCCAGAATTTTGTCTCCAATCAATTCAGATTATACAAATTGTTAAAATGATTGAAAGTGTTGTTGTTTTATTTACCCAAGAAACACTCCGGCGTTTTGTGTAGGAAAAGAAATGAGCAGTTCAAAAGTGTTAAAAGCCCAATATGACCTTCATACCCAGGATGAGTGTGTAAACGCATCAGAACTGTAGCTGGAGAACAAAATTTTGTCTAATAAAAACAAAAACAAAGACTTTCATCTGCTAAAATAATCCCTACTCATCCGCAGGACTCACATGCAGAACATCAAGGACATCACAGGGAGCATCCACTACGAGACGTACCGCGTCCGTCGGCTAAACGAATCCAACGGCCATGTCATCTCTCAGACATCTGACCATATGGCGGTTCAACCAAAGGCCAACGGTCAGCTGGAGGAGCAGCCCGGTGCCCTACAGGCCAATGGGGTGGCTGCTCAACATGAAGTCCTGTCCCATGAGATGTAAAGGTCAACTGTGGCACCGGTTTATGATATCAGGCACAATCATACACTCAGACATGCTTTGTTTACATGAACAAGCCCAAATCTATACAGAACACACATACACACTGATCCTGTGAAGAGCATTCTTAGCACACAGATGGACAAGATACATTTTTCTTTATTTTTATATTTTTTTTCTTTCCTCTATAATTACATTTCCGAGTAAAAATCCTTGCTGCAATACATGGCGATGTAAAACAGTTAAAACTAAAAGTTTCAGTTCATGGAGCTACTAAAGGAAAAACTCCTTCCGGGGAGCAGATACCCTCAGTCAAACCTTGACAGAAAGCCATCTGATCAGTTGAAACAGCATCATTTTAAATGAAGTACAACATGATGATTCTGGCCGTGCTCTGAGCTAGAAATATTTCCGTGCCACTTGCCTGGTCTGTTTTGTGCTGTGGTGTATAGTATTGTATCGTTACTGAGGTTAAATAGGACTAGGGTTAGGTTAGGTTTACATTGTTATGGGTAAAGATATAGTCGACACCTCTCCACTGTGAAACGAATCCGAAATGCAACAGTAGTGTGGAGCAGCTCCTTATGTTGTGTTAGGATGTTCCAAATCCCTTTATTGCCAAACCAGACTGTCTTTGTCAATACATTTCCGCTAGTATTGTGTTATCAGTTGTGTTACATTTTCCATTGCTTGTTTACTGTTGTATTTTTATGGCTTACGTTAATGTTCTAATATTAATTGTATAAGATAAGGTGCATTTGTCCAATGCAATTGTTTCGTTCATTCTTCTGACTGTAAACCAAATACATTTGTTTTTGTTCTAAAGAGAAGCACATACAGCATATAGAGCTGAATTATGAGTATTTAATTGTTGTTTAATGTAGTACGTATAATTCAACTTTAACTCCTGAAGTTTGTAACAGGCCATAAATGATAGTTAATAACTTTAGGTTTAAACTGTTGTCATGGTTTTTCCTATAACATGTTTTATCATATTTGTGAGATTGCACTGTGTCGATTATGAAATTATTTTAGCAAGAGGAAACATTCCTACCAATTCATGATACTTTCATTCAGGATTTCTGTTACATTCGTGTGTGGAAAAAAAATGTGCCTATGAAATTTTAAGATAACACATGCAAATAATTTGATGCAAATACATTTCAACAGCAGCTAAAATGTAATTTTTTTGATGACTTTTATTCTCAAGGAATGTTTTCTAGGCCCAATTTACCTGCCATTCTCAGTCAATTTTGCAAGCCTGAGCAGAGCTATTTTCCATAGCAAACACAACTATTGTATCTTAAGGAAAAGTAACTGAATTACTCTTTGTTTACTGTTGTATAGTTCCTGTGTAATTTGTCATGCTATTTCAGATTAAGGTTTTATCTTTGATATGCTATCTCAAAGAATAAAGATTGATATTTTTACTGTTGATTTGTGTAAAAAGTGTAGAAATGAAAATAACATATACTGCATCTTTAATTTATGTTGAATTCCCCATCATGAATATGTTCAATTATTTCCTCTGTAGTGGATATTTATAAATTTCAATATCTCTCACCCCATGGTCACTACTGAGCTACCTCCTTTTATTCCAAAAAGTAAAAATAACTTGCCTAGGTGTAGAAACGCATTAGCAATCCAGTATAGCGTCTCTTTAATCCAGTTTATAATCACATACTGATGTGGGGTCATCTGCCTCTATAGGGATACCAACAGAGGCCAAACTTTACACCATCCTTTGTGCCAACCTGCCATTTCTTGTGGATTTACTGTGACACTGTTTCATGAGTACACTATTTCAGTATACTCATCAGAGTATACTGATGACCCCCACGTTAAATATAATCACATATGGATGTGGGGTCACCTTTCAAATATGAAATATTACATATTTGAAGAATTGTGGTGCAGTTTGTTGCATTGCAGGGAGAAAGTCCTTGGTTTGAATCCTGGCCTGGAGTTCTATCGAGTCCAAAAACATGACTGTTGGGGTTAAGTGTGAGCATGTATATTTCTTTTATTTCTAAAGCCTGCTTTAGTCTATGTTTAGGGTCCCTGATCAGTAGGATCATGTAATTTTGCCCTGTTTTCAGGAAAGTGGTTGTTAGTCTTATGGGAAAATCTATCCTATAAACCATGTTCCCTTATAAGCAGCCGTGAGTGACAAGAAGATAAACTGCAGACCAAATTTTGCTCAGCTTATTCATAATAAGCATATTTTATAATATCCAGATATTCTGCCCCACAATGACAGCAGAAACCCCTTTGGGAGAAACTGTGACTTTGCAGCAGCATCATTACTCCCCCGGACTGCTGTAACAGGGCCTCTCATTTTCACCTCCTGTCACATCCTTCTCAACGGCACCGCTGACCGTAATGTGTTGACAGTTAGCCGCATCTCAAAGGTCGTCATCTACTGTTCACAAATTGGAGCTCCTGCTGTAGCTGTTGTGTCTCAGTTGGAATCGCTGCTCTGAAACCTCCCTGTGAAGAGAGCAACAGTGTTTTGGTGACAAATGTGAAGGTGAGAGGCAAAAAAAAAAAGAGAAAACTTGCAGGAAGATCAGCAGCCACTGAAAACTCCACTGACACCAACATGTATATTTAAAGAGTTTCCCCAACTGCAGAGCTAAGCGTGAGAGTGAAAGTGTTTGGCACTGAAAGCATTTTGACAGTGTCAGGCCCTTGGCTGCAAGAGAGATCTGGAAGTGAATATGACATCTTTACTGTCTTGGTGGTACGGTATACACCCCATGTTTTAACAGAACCACAGAGTAAATTAGTTAGCTGCTTTTAAAATCGGCTTTCAAACTGACATTGTGTCACCTAGCCTGTATTTACACAAGACCGCTGTCTGCAAACGGTCGATATTTTCAGATGAGTGGGGAAAAGTCCTACGTTTAGACGGAACTGTCAAGACATATTGTAGTTGTCATGCCAGGCCACTGGTTGGCGCTGTGATTCTAACATGTTCACATTTGACCGATAGCTTCCAACAGTAGCCCATCTCTGACAAACCAAATATGTATACAACATATATATTCTGTGTAAAAGTTGTGTTAAACTCAACAGGTTAAGTAGCACACATAGACACATGGAATGGCACTCGGAACACATTTTAGCACCACTGGTTTAAGGGTAAAAAGGGATAAATTAACTCACACAAAGCTAATAAGAACAGAAGCCCAATAAGGTAAGTTATTCATTACTTTCATCAAACACTTTTCATTGTCTTTTGCTTATCCGAGATCGACTCTTGGGGACAACAGGTCCAAAAGAAAACATTTATTGGTTATGACAAATATCCATCTGTTTAAGTTTCAAAACAACGTGTGTTTAGAAAATCTAGCAATGCAACGTCAATGATTAGCGCGTTTTATGGTAACCAAGTGCCATGAAGTAAACATCAGATTTTTACTTTTGCAAAAGTAAAAATCAGAAGGCAGTGATTAACATTATCACAAACATTACTAATGTGGCTGCTGCCCACATTAGCAGTAGCCTTTTCCCTAAAATGAGCCTATTAGCTGTTTTGTTTATTTGTTAGCCATGTTTAGCACACTGAATGGAGGAAGTCAATGTAAGACAACATGCTAGGGTCTCTTGGTAGTAAGAACCAAAACACAGTTCAGAAATCAAAAGCCAGTTATATTTAATTTGTGAGATTTTACTGAAGATACTATATCATGTTGGTCATACATGCTCTATTTATTTTAATTTTTTGTTTTTCACAGTAAGAAAGAAAAGCACATCGGTATGCCGTTGTGAATAATACGTCGTCATTAGAATTGTTTTTTTTTTTTCAGATGCCAACTTAAAACCAGCATTCAGACTTTCTAGGACCAGAATTTACCAGCTTATTAATTTCTTACCCTGGAAAAAAGATCATGGATGAAGCCATGAAATAGAAAATACTTGTGACCATTTATTGGTTAGCCTGTGGAGCATCCTACAGGATAACTGCAAACATCTTATCTGTGCCAACCTCAACAGTCTGCAGAACTGTCCCCAATGTAGTTAATGAAATGATGACCACCCTTGACAAGGTTATTCATTTCCCCAAGGAGGAAGATTTGGAGAACATGGGAGCCAGTTTTGCAGGCATTACTGAACCATGAGGTGTTCCATTTAGCTGTTGGTGCAATCAATGGATGCCACAGTAGGATTCTTCCTCCAGCTGAACCAGAAAACAAGTCCTACATAAATAGGAAACTTTCTCCATCAATTGTCTTGCAAGGCATCTGTGATGAAAACGGTTATTTTCTAGATGTATACATAGGCAATAGTGGTTCAGTGCATGATGCAATGGCCCTGCAAAGGTCCCCAATGTATAAGCAAGCCTTTTACCCACCATCTGGTTTCTTTCTTTTGGGAAATGGTGGATACCCCTGTCTGCAGCCTCCAGTCTGCATAATGACCCCATATCATTATGCAGACTGACCCTGTGGTCAGTATTTACATGTTGTTTGTTTTCTGTTTTTTGAAGAATAACAATATTTGTTGTTAATCGGTTGCTAAGAGATGAGCGCGTTTTCTGGCAACCAAGTGCCACAAAGTAAACATCTGATTTTTACTTTTGCAAAATTTACCAACTGTAAATTTCCTGTGTCTAAGCAGGTGAGCAGTATTTCAAAAGAGCTTATGTTTTGCAAACAATAATATTACTTGTTAATAATTCGGTGTTATGAGATGACATTTTTTTTCTGGTAACGAACTGCCACGAAATATAAATAAGATTTTTACTTTTGTGTTGAATGTCTGTTTTATAGTATATTTACCACCAATGACAAAAAAAAAATACATCACTTTTCTGCCAAATTCACCAACTGCACAATTCTTAAGTAGTATAAGTTAAGTAGTACTTCAAAAGAGCAGAAGAAATGTTATGTTATTTGAACAATAACAATATTTCTTGTTAATCTGTTGCTAAGAGATGAGCGTGTTTTCTGGTAACCAAGTGCCACAAAGTAAACATCTGATTTTTACTTTTGCAAAATTTACTAACTGTAAATTTCTTGTGTCTAAGCAGATAAACAGTATTTCAAAAGTAATATTATTAATAATATTACTTGTTAATAATTTGGTGTTGAGATTAACGTTTTTTTTAGTAACAAACTGCCACAAAGTATAAATCAGATTCTTTTGTGTTGAATGTCTGTTTTATATTTACCACCAATGACTAAAGAAAAAAAAACAAAAAACTTTTCTGCCAAATTCAACAAATGTACAACTCTTGTTAAGTAGTATTTCAAAAGAGCAGAAGAAATCTTATGATTTTTGAACAATAACAATATTTGTTGTTAATCTGTTGCTAGGAGATGAGCACTTTCTGATAACCAAGTGCCAGAAATTGTAAAAGGTAGTAAATTAAATTAGCTCAAATTAAGGCCATTAAAAGGCAGTAAAATAGAGTTTGACTTGGCAGTACATTTTTCTAAGTTTCGTGACCCCTTCAATATATTAAGAATTTTACATAGATGCTGACTTAACACCGAGCTGACGTTAATACTCGATTGGTTCCGCTGTCCGATCTGCTGTGCGCATGCGTATTGTTGGAAGCGCCTAATTAGTGTTGAGACGACATTTACTCGATGACCAGGTGACAGAGAAGCGCTTTGTAAAGTATGCAGAAAAAATACATATAAATATGACATGGAACGGCTTGAATGTGATCAAACCAAACCGAGCGGAGCAGCTACCGTTCCTGCGCAGGGGAGCAGGATCTATTTCGGTTTTTTTTTGGTGCGACACGAAACGATGCAACTGCAAGCTCAGCTACAAGCATAAGTGTTGCTGTCACACCTCAGCTGAAAGCAGCATTACCAGCAACGCGACTGGTGACACGTTAACCGCGGAGCTGAGCTTCTCTGGCGCCTGAACGCCGCTGTTTCTAAGGTAAGTTAAATAACATCACCAATTGCAACACAAACAGGTGGCAGAGTGAACATGCGCCAAAATTAAAATTCTGGTGCAGTTTTAGGAAAAGTAGTAACACTTTTACCTGTACAGCATTCATCAGCTGATACCATACATGTTATTGTTTACAAGAGGAAATTTTGCGAATGTGCTGAATGAGAAAAGCCTATTCTTTTACTTGCTATCCGTAGCCGCGCTGCCGCGGTAAAACGATCCCGTTAACAAAATGAAACCTGGAGATGTAGTTGTTGTTCATTCGGTGCTATGCGCAACAGCATAGGAAAAAAAAAAATAACGCTGAAAAACCGTTAGAGAACAAGTCAAAACCGCTTTTCCCTCCCGCTCTTTGTTAGCTACTCCACACGAAGACTCGTTGCCATAGCAACTGACAACAGCGCCACTTTACCTATCTGGATTCCATGCTAACAAACACTCAAACGCTAACAAACACTCAAATGTTTCTCACTCAGAAAACAGAACTTTCTTTCCGTTCATGTTTTTCAGGCCTGGTGTTTATTTTGCGGTTATTAATAAGTGATCGTCTGAACACAGCGGTGGTTGATTAGCTAATTTATACATCTGCTCTACTGGTGATCTATCAGAGTCTTTTTAACTGAACCGACACACCAAATTCCGCTGCACATCAGCATATTACTTTTTTTTCTCTCTTTTGTTTTTACTTGCTATGACAATTAGTAGCAAACCAGTATTATTGGTTATTATTTTCAAACCAGGCAACTCTGATTTAAAATAATTCATATTACTTCCAGTCAGGAGAAACATGTTGGTAAAATTAAAAGATGAATTTAATCATAAGTCTGTCTGTGGAAAGAATAATTTTGAACCAAATTGCACTTAATTTCAGTTTCGGTGCTTGTTGCATTTTGTTGTTTTAAGTTGTACATTTGTCATGTTTAGTTTAGTGTTTTGCTAAAATGATAGCTTTTAACTGCAGCAACAGTGTAAACATTTCTGTGTGAAAATTATTATGGACACATTTTAGCACTACTTTAGTTCCATAATGTAGACCTTTTCAGCTGAAGACATTTTAAAATGTCACATCAGGAAATGCAGTAGTGCATAAATGATGGCAGCATTCCAATCTAAGCAGAAAATGATATTTGGTCACTGATGGGAGTTTTCCGTTGTTAATGTCACTTTCGCTGTCTTTCATACTGTCACATGTCAAAATAAGGCTTCAAAAACTATTTTTTTCTATGGCTCCAACATTTGCTCAGGCACTGTGTGGTACATAACCTTTAATATGATAACTAAACTCATTCATACCATTTGATTTAATCAAAGGATATTGTGTTTTATTCCACTGATTACATTCAGAAGTAGCTGTACATATGCTGCATGTCAGTGAGTGTTCCGACTCCTACTCATCTGTACTCATCAAAGCCCTTGTTCTCCAAGAGATCTTTGAAGTGAAGGCTTAACAACAAAAGGAAACATCAGTTAGCAGATGCCGCTCTGCTCAGGCAGTGAGACAAAGCGGAGCGGCAATATGTGAATCTGTGGGAGGCCTGAATTAATTAGCCATTAAATAAGACAAGCAGCGGGAGTTAATTTTAAGTTAGATACCCTGGAGCAACCCAGCTATGATGAGTATTAAGAATTGACAGGAAAGTGAAGTGTGGTTGAGATTTCTGTTTGATGGTGAGCAGCTGCCTGGCTGCAGGTAGACACCGAGGACCAAGGCTAAGAAACGGTGAAGCCGCTCTCTGCAAAACATTAATGCATGGCAGTTGGTGACTGACAAAGTATAAATGCATGTTTTATTTCTTTCATGTACCCACCACTGGATCAAAATTGCTACACTCACATAGGGTATTTATATTAGACCTCGCTAACTTTTTGACATTTTTTTCCTTTTTAGCCAGAAACTTCTGTGTATTTTATATGGATATTATGTAATAGACAGACATAGAGTATAATTGTGAAGTGGAAGGAAAATGATGTATGGTTTTCACACTTTGACTAAAAATATGAAGTGTGACTTACATTTGTATTCAGCTCTTTTGAATCAGTCAGTGATGTTTATGAGGTACTAACTCCTCTGGAATCAGATGTCCGGATGTATACCTGAAATGGAGAGCTTTATTTCTATTTTGACCTTAACTAAAATATTTAGTTGTATTAAAAGCTTTTAATTAAGCTTTAATCAATTCCGTACTGTTGAACAATATAGCAAGAAAAATAAAATATTTATAGGCTATAATATCAAATTTGATATATTTTTTAAAATGTGTTTATTAAAATTGAAAATTGTTAATGATCTCACCTTTATTTGTATATGATTTCCAAACATCTATCGTTTTCCACTGATACCTGAGTCACTTTGTTGTTTGGCTCCATTTTTAAAAGTCTGGCTGCTTCAGTGGATTTCGACTGTTTTCAACCCATAGAAGATGAGCACCTGTTACATATTGTGCCTATAGGGCTCAGCACTGCCCCCTATCAGTGAGGCTTAGTACTTTCTGTCCCCCCACCTGCATTTTCACTGCACATTTTATGTCCAATTAGAAAGTCTAACTGTACCTGTAATTAGCATGACATGCAATGGTAATTTTCCAACTTTACATTTTCATCTGAACAGAGAATCGCAAGTTGGGTTTATATTGAGAATAAATTACACACAGGTGAACTCTTTTTTTGTTAACAATTAGGTGACCTTTAACGGCAACTGTTACACTTTATTTTATTTAGGGATATCAGAACAAATAGGGCTGAGAAAATGCACAATGACATAATTTTGTTTTTTGTAATATGTAATATAAATTTTTAGTATGTTGAAAGCCATTTGTCTTTTTCCTTCCAATTCGCATTTGTGGAATATTTTGTCTTACTTTTACATAAGATAACCAATAATATATTGTGTTTTTCTTGTGCCTGTAAGATGAAAAAATGTGAAAAATAGTTTGCTTTCACATGTAAAACATTGAATCCTTTCATTATATTTTTAGGAACTGTGAACAGCAGCAGAACCCAAAATTTAAATGTTTAAAACATGAGTTTATCTCTTCTGCACAACATGATCATGGTATGAAAACAAGAACTTACTTCTTTGCAGCAGTTCTACTAAAGACTTCTAGCAAGGACCTATTCCTCAATTAGCTATTTTAAGGCTATCATTTATTTTTAACGATCATTATTAGAACTCCTCAAACCTTGTCTCAGTAATCTGCAGCCATAAGCTCCTGGACAGACTTACCACTTTGAACATTAAAATAATAAATGCTGATAACAAAAAGGAGCCTTGGAAAAAAAATCAGAAAAGTATTTTAGATAGCTAATTCCTGGGCTCAAAATATAATTGAGAAATGGCAATTAACAGAAACTGTGAGGGTCAAGTTCAGGTGAAAGACAGAGACTTTTTTTAAAGAAAAGACCATGTGGGAGATATTGTACGAATATTCAATATGGGTTTATAAGGTTGCTTAGATTTATGAAAATGTAGTGATGGCGAGTTATTCCTCAGTTCAGCTTCATTTGCATAAATTGTATCACATGTGTTTAAACCACCAAGAGCATAAAACTCTCAGGGTTTTCCAAAGGCAAAAGAGATAATATGAGTAAGAAACGCATACAAGAATATAACCATCCTCCTGTTCAGCTTTCTCCATCAGAACAGGGTAATAGTGCCTTCCTGTGAGAAAATACTAAATATACAAAGAACTATTTTGAAATAAAATATTCTGATCTGATGAAATCATCTATTCTTTAATCACTATAGGCTCTGTGGAGCCTGGCAGAGTAGCTGCAGGCAGACAGGCAGAAAGCCAAACACACACACTTCCAGTTCAACATGTGAGCCAGATCCTGTCTGTACCAAACACACATTTAAACAAGCCCGTCTGTCATCCACTTTGGTGTCCCTCTGTGCTTCTTAAACACACATAACAGGATGTTGTTGTATCTGCCTGTTACTCACATTTGAATTAATCTGCAGGCATAAAGACATCTAAAAACAGAGCGCAGTAACCTTGCTCACACCTCCTCTGTCTTCCAGCTCTATGCCATCTGAGTCACAGGGTCATTTATTGGTCATTAACTTTGCATTTAGTGAGACCACATTCTGATAATTGCCACACTGTGATAATTAACACCAGCAAAAGTACAGTAAAGATGCATCCTGTCTCCACAGAGACACACACAGTGTCACATTCCTCTGATTCTTTGCCTTTTTTACCCTTGAGCCCCACTGGATATGAAGCATTGCACCCACGTTTGTTGTTGAGGTATGCAAATGTGCCACATCAATCTATGTGTTTGGGTTTGGTTGGTTTCAAGCCATGCCCACCCCTACTCCTCCTACGCCCCCCTCCTTACCCCATCTCTTTTTATCCACACCTTCCTCCTCCACCTTCCCTCTATCTCCCTCCTGCTTCTAAATCAGGGCGCTCATGTGCGTGGCGGAGGGCTGCTGCTCACATATCTTGTCCATATGCAAACAGGACTTGCTTTGATTAAAAGCAAGATGTGGCAGATGTGTAGGAAAAGAAAAGGCACATCTCACTGGAGAGGTGAAGGTTGTTTAGCTGGTGTGAGTGCTGCGGTACCTAGCTTCTGTTTAGTGTTAGTGAGGAGAACAAACTGGAAAGCAGGCTGCCCAGGGACTTCTCTGAGCTTTAAAGGGACAGACTGATGGGTACATTAGTTAAAGGTCACTCTGAGGCAAGTTACAAGTGAATGTTTACAGCATGAGAGCTAGAGCAAGAGGTGAAATAGCTATATAACTTTCTGAGGTTAAGGTTTGCCTTGCAAACCCTTTACGTTCTTGCTATTGAGATGTAACAGCCATAAACTTTAATCCATTCTATTCCTGTATTTGAGTAGCTTTGGTTGTGTGTCTAGGTTAGCAGATCTATGGAAGGTTAATCCTTATCCCAGTCTCAGGTTTTCCACAGTTTCTAACAGGCTGTCTAGATTGCCCCATGTGGATCCATGTACTGGCTAAAGTAAACAAACCCCACATCATGATCCTACCACCACCCTGTTTCACAGTGAGAATAGTTTGCTCACGGTGATGTGCTGTTAGTTGTACACAATCATCCTCGGCCTAAATCGAGATTTCTCATAATTTTCTTCCAACAGCGTCTGTAATTATTGCCACTCTTCCATAAGGGGTACTAGCTGTAAGGTCGACCAGTTTAACCCTCCTGATTTGTGCAACTCTCCAGGACTTAAACTTCTGCAGAACTTCACCCTTGGCCCATGTTGTTTGTTCTCTTAGAGTAAATTACATACCAGTTGAATCTGTATATGTAATCGGTGACACATTTGTTTACTAGTATTGGAGTACAAGTGGTGAACAGAAATGTATGGCACACTTTTCATGTTTTGTTTGCAGAAACTGTTGAAACCCATGTATCCATTTCCTCCCTCTTAGCATTGTTCACTACTTTGAAGTTTGGGATTGTAACATCACAAAATATAAAAATGTTCAAGGGGTACAATTTTCTTACAAGGCACCATACATGCCGTTTGCCTCCTGGTTACAGGAGTGTGATGAGATTAGGTATCTGACTTGTCTCTATTCGGTGTATAAGGATGCTTTTTTTGTTTTTAAAATGTCAAACCTTTACCTACTCTTTTTGTGCTATTGCTTAAAGATGTGTACAGGGGTGAGGTGTGGGGGATGATGGTATCGGGTGAACAAATGCTGGCACTCAGCCAGCTCCAGTGGAATTCAAAGACACTGGAAGAAATGGGAGGACTGATTATACTCTGCATAATCAGTCAGAGACGACTGTGGATGATGGTGAGCTCTCCTGCTTTCCTGACAGGGCTGATTGTATTTATGCAAGGATTGAAATAAGGGCGGGGAGGCAGTGAGATGCTAGCAGGTGCAAGGAGAGCTGTAATGAGTGGCCCCCACTGCACAGCCAAGGACATATACCCAGGAGGAACTGATTGAATGCCATGCCAATAAAAGGAGGCAGTTTCATGCACCATTGACCCAGTTGGCATCCTCACAGTCACACTGTGATGAAACCCCCTTCGAGGTCACGATAATATGAATTACATTTTGTTCCTCTGCGGCTTGTACTGCTCTGAGCTAGAATGAAACCAGACCCTTAAGCCAATTTTCCTTTTCTTTTCCTTCTGCTCCTGCTTTCCATCCGCTGTTTTCATTGTACGTCAAAGCTAGGGGAAAATCAGATTGAGTGTTTGTTTGGACAGAAACGAGAGGATCAAATTCTGGTTCACAATAGGTGGGGGAAAATAATCAGATCTGAGCCTGCAGCATGCATACAGCCAGAGAGATTGTCCTTTCATTTTCTTTCTTGGTGGAGCTGCATGTCCCAAAGCGAGCTAATAGAATGCTTGTCTTGTATCTTTTCAGCCATGAACTTTACTCTGTCTCAATTACATTCAGTCTGGAAACATGCCTTGAAGCTAAATAAAGGGTTTTAGCTCAAATAAATTATTTGAAGAAGGATGTCCACTGATATTTTAACAGATAACATCTGTTTCTGGAAAAAATAAAGCACATTTTTGACATTGGTTCATGCTGATAACTTTAGAAAACAATAGTAACAAAGACAAAAAAGGCAAAAGATGTTCAAGTAAATTTGTAAAGAGATTAGAGTGTTTTTCTGTGTGGCCCAAATCCAAACCTTTAATGGTAAGTTAAACAGACTGACTGTAGAATAACTCTACAGTCATTGACTGATTGTGTCTTATTGAAAACACTGAAACACTTTTTAAAAATGTTACATACTGTAGATACAGATTGACTATTACTCATTTTTCTAAGAGTAATAGTGAACAAAGCTGGAAGTAAAAAGCAGTAAATCCAGTGTCATTGTACTTGTTTACATGAGTTGGTTTATTCAGTCATAGATGTATTTTTATTTGTGGTAAAGAAAAATCAGCGTTGCGCAAATAAACCTGGGTTTGTGCTTGTTCAAGATTCAGATCTCGTTATTGACTTGAGTAAGACCAAGAGTAGTTTGCGTTGAGAAATCCATTTGATTTCTGAGGAAATATTTAACATGAAACCAAACAGAAAAGGTATTTTGTAAAGTATGTCTGGCACTTTCCAAAAGCAGCTTGTTTCTGGATGTGTGCTGCAGATATTGCAGCAGTGCCTCCTGCTGTTTAAATATCAACATAGCATTGGATGCTGGAGGTGCGAAATAAATAAAAATATTGTCCTCTTCCTCATCCCTGACATTAATGTATATACAAATTCACGAGCATCCCGGTGCCCTTTCCACTCCATCGAGCTCTGCCCACTGCTCCCTTGTGTTATCAGTTCACTGTTTTCTGCAAAAAATAGAAGTTAAGCTCACCTTATTTACATTTATATGATCAGATTTTCCTCCTTATGGAAGGTATGCAAATTTGCCCTTTTCAGCAGTCTTGAGTTTGTATGTTTGCTGCGAAGGGGATGAGTAAAATAATAGCTATGCCCTCCAGGAGGAAACACACCCAAGTTCGGATTTTCTGGACCTCATGAATTTTGTGAAGATCAGTTTTGTTTACCTCATCTTCTCCAAGATTTATTAAGACGTTTGAGCTGTAGGGATACAATACATGAGATTGATGTAGACTTAAAATGTCTGTCTTTTCTTTTTTTTTCTTTCTGCCTTACAATCCAGTGTTTTCAGAATATCATCTTTCATTTTCTTCACCTGACGGCCTCTAAATTCATCCATCAGATTGTGCTTCTTGTGAGATCTGAGAGGGAAGGGGGAGGCAGGGTGTGCTCGGCCATCAGTCTTAAATCCTCTGTGTGTTGGAGCAGAGATGGGGATAAAAGGTAAATACGAGCGCTGGCATCATGAGAAAAACCTCAGTGAGACATAAAATGTGTATGAAGGTGGGCATTCAGCTCCAGTAAAACTTCTAAACCCCCTCGTGGATTGAATGGCCGATCCTCGCTCCTCTTTGATGTTTGTACACATACAAGAGTGTAAGTCTGTGTGTGTGCGCGCGATTGTAGTGGGCAGATAAGACAGAAAAGCACTTGAGCAAATTGCTTTCTGCCCAGGTCGGCATATTGCCAGCGCCGGTCTTTATTCTTTAGAACTACCAGAACTTCAGGCCGGCTCACCCTGTTGCCCTGCTTCAACACTTTGCCTCTCTTTACCTTCCAGCAACCTTATTGATGAAATGCTGATGTGGAATATTCAAGTGACATTCCAGCTAAAACCAAATAATATAATCAGGTAATAAGAAATTAATTTTCTCCATGGCTGCACTTTGGCTGAGGTGTTGATGCTGGGATGGAGGAGAGAAATCAAAAGGCACACGATGCAGGTGGAGGGCGGTCTCTTGGTAGCCTGCCCCCTCTCTCTCTCTCTCTCTCTCTGTGAATCAACATTTCTCATGACACACACTGACGGTTTGACAGCTGGCCCCCACCACCGCACACTTTCACACACTCCGTTTCTCCTGTGCTCATACACATTTCCAGATGCTTTAACATTAGCGCTAAAACCAGCCTCTCCACACCGCTGAACTGTAAATGACCAACCCAATGGATGCCACATCATATGCACATAGACAAACGTACACTGTCAGGGGAGAAAGCTGATGATTGTCAGAGTCTGACATTGTGAGTGGCAGTGCACTGATAGCCTGCTGGTTCAAGTCTGTAAGATACACTGCTTTGCAAAAGTATTTCACGTTTAAATTTTACACAGTTTTTGACATTTAAAGCAGATCCATTAATGTATCTTGTTGGAGGGTTTATCTGGTAGTGCAACTCAAAGTAAGTTCATAACTATAAAACGAAATATTTTTCAAAAAAACTTTTATGAATAAATGTCTATGTAGGTGACCTTCATAAGGGTTTTCATTTACCCATTTAAGGACCATATATGTACGACATTTAAGGTATTTGTGTCCACTTATGTAGGGGACATGTGGAAGACTTGGGTCACATTGGATCAAAACTGAAGTTTTTGACCTACATATGAAATGCTATAAAAATGAAAACTAAAGCGGAAAAATCCTGGGAATTCATAGTGGAACATAGTGGTGGCAGGATCGTGCTATGGGAATATTTCTCTTCAGGATGTCTGATGGGAAAAATCGATGGAGAACTGAACCCAATTGCCTGCCATACTTTTCTGATTTTTGCATTACTTTGTGTTCAAAATACAATGGAGGCTTATGGTTTTATAATTAAAAAAAGTGGGAAAGTTAAAAGGCTGGGTTTTTTTTTGTTTGTTTTCTTCTCACACCTCCAGGTTTAATCCTTAATCTCTCCTTTCTTCTCCATTCCATCCGCTTTTGTTCCTCATGTTAGTTAATTAGGAGGCAGAAGTCCATCGGTGTCAGTGCTCTTGTGTTTTATTGTTCCTCCTTCTTGCTAACCCCACCCTCCCTCATCTCCCCCCAGGGTGGAGACATCATTAGCCCTCCCCCACAACGCTTAGATGCACACACATTTCATGCCAGAGTCCCCACAGCCCATCCTGTTCTGGCCTGGCATGGCCATCCATCTCTCTCCTCAACCGCCACCCACCCAACCACAGCAATCACCCCGCACCGCCCCTCCACCTCCCCGCACGCTACCCATCTACCTGAGAGCATTTGTCTTCCTGTCGCTCTGTGAGCAGTGGCCGACGCAGTGAAGAAAGACAGGCTGTGAGGAGGGTGAAGAAAAAAAACAAAAAAACTCACTGGCAATATGCAAAAAATGTGAAAAGGTAGATGCGGGTTGTCCTGGCAACGGCTCTGAGGTTATTTCCAAGCGCTGATGGAAATCAATGTCATGTGCCAGGCAGGCAGGCACCTCCGTCCTCGGGAAAATTAGAAAGAGTGGGGGGTTGAAGGAGGGGAGGATGAAGGGCTGGAGGGACAAAGAAATATGCAGAGGAGTAGAAAACACTTTTTTTTCTAGGCTTGCTCCAATGTTTTTAGTTTTGCTATAGGTCGTGTTTCTTTTGTTACTGCTTTAGCATCATGAATAAACAGTGCTCTGTCTCTGGCACCAGCCTTACTTCCTTCTTGGGTTTAAAAGGGTGAAAACAAAATTCTGTTTGTGAGATAAATCAGTTTTTTTTAACAGACCTGTGATTGACTTACCTACTTCAGACTGTGTGAAGACAAAATCAGTAATCTAGCATTCAGATGACCTGGAGGATTAGCTCAGCCTGGCAGATCAGTTACGTTCATTACTGATTTATTTTCCTGAATTAGCAACACCCACTGTTGATTTTGAAAATTCCAGCTCAGCATGACTGATTTTGAACCTTCTCTCCGCAGACATCCTGTTCTGCTGTGTGACATTTTCTACTGCAGGAAGCTGAACAGGGTTCAAATTTAGAGCCACATTCAGGGACTCAAATGCTTTTAAGCTTTTTCAAGGACAGCTTTTCAAATGTCGTCAAGTGATTTGTCATTCACGTTATAAACAATGTTTTCCTCAATTATTCTGAAGGTAAAGGTATTTTATTTTTAGTATAAAATAACTTAAAATTGAGTGCTTAAGTACTCACGTTGCTAACATAAATGGATAAAAGTTTTAATGCAGTGGTTAAATAAAAACAAATTCAAACATTTTAGCCCAAATGCAAAATGCAATGTGAGGAGGAAGTAACATGAAACAAGGTGGTGGTTGCATCATCCTGTGTTTTAAAAAAAAATTTTATTAGAATTTTCTTTTGTCCATCTGGGACAGCGAAACTGCTGAGGTGGAGACTGATGAAGTCAATACGGTCAATCCTGGAAATAAACCTGATAGAGGCTGGAGAAGAATTGAAACTGGGCTGGAGGTTCACCGTCTAGCATGACGACAACCTAAACATACGAGTCAAAAACAAGACCTAGATCCAACTGAGAATTTTCTGGTAGGACTTGAAAATCACTGTTCAAAGACACACTCCACTCATTCCAAGATTTTTTTTTGACTTTTTCTGATTTAAAATTAACAAAACAAAGTGTAGTTTTGCTTCAAAGTTATGTACTACTTTGTGTTAGTTTATCATATAAAATTCTGCTAAAATACCAAGATTTGTGGTTGTAATGTGAGAAAATGAAGAGAAAAAAAAAACACTTGGTATGAATTCTTATTTTGTCATCCTGGCTCAATTTGACTCGCATCAGTTTAAAAATTACACATTAAAATAACAGCTGTTTATAGTGTTTTGCATTTCTGTTGCAAACAAACAAGCTACTAAAGTTTTTTGTGCATGTATCCAATGCTAGCCTGCCAGCGTTAGCCATGTGCAACATTTTGTAAAACAAATTTCTTCTGCCAGTTGAGAATGAATATTTTGCTCAGATTTGCTTTAATTACCCTTAAAGTATAATTTACAGTAGATCTGCCACTGATGAATATAACCATGGCAGGCCGCTGTGTGGAATAGATGAGCCGTATGTGCCGAGCCAATGGGTCCTCCCTCTCATTTGCATAGCTAACATGGAATTCACATTCCGGTTGACACATTTTCAACCCGCCACTTATCCTATTACTGGCTGTCCCCTGTCTCAGCATTGTTTGCTGTGTCTGCACTCTCCTCTTGCCAGCCCGGTTCCCACACTATTGTGTGGCAGGGAGCTCACAGGCTGTTTGGATGCTGCAGAACTGGACATAACCGGGTACGTCTGGAAACACCTGCTGGCACATTCTGCAAGACAACATGAAAATAAATATTCACATCCAGTGCACCTCTCTAATGCCACATGAATATACATTCCAACCGATACACTTGGTGCAATAATAACACTGAAAACCAGCTGAATTACATTGAACAGTGAAACAATCTTTGTTCAAGTAATTTTAATATAAAATGTAACTTGGACATTTTTTATGGGTCATTTTCTAGGTTGATGAAAAGCAAGATGAGATATTTTCTTCAGACACGCCTGCATGCATGCATAATTTCTTTGTTGCCTCTTGTGTATTGTGCAAGTTTCCATTATGGAGGTAATATTTTGTCATTAAGGTTTAATTTTTGTCGGCGCCTTTGCTCTGCATGTTTAATTTGAGTCTTAAATAAACTCCCCCGACCCTGCAGCCATTTCTGCCTCCATTTGCTCCTCTCCCTCCCTTCCCTTTCCCCATCACTAACTTCCTCCCCCTTTTCCTTTCCCTTTCTGATCTTTTTAGAGGGCAGCATTGTGCTGCAAGTGAAATACATTTCCTTGGGCAACAAAAAGGAAACACTTATTAGTGTTAGAGGATGGGTTACCTTGTTCACCTTCACCACCACCGCAGGATACGTTCTGTTATTAACTCACAGAGCCGCAGTGGCATTTGCTTCATCACAGGACTGCCGACTCGGAGTGTGTCGTTCTGCAGCGAGCCTTTCAAAGTTTCATGAATTCTTCAGCAGGGGGCCTTGGTATCTCTAACACAAGACATCCATGGCATTTCTGTAGAGTTCTATCTTAAATTGTTGTGCAAACTGACACAGCAACACTCTAAACTCTGTAAATCTAAACCCACCGAACAAATTCTCTGCGGTGAAGGTGTTCAGCTGGATGCTGCTGCCGTGTCACACACTGATCTTCTGATCCATTTTTGATGTGCTGTGATAGTAGACTATGGAAGACATGAATATTCATGAAGGTGCTGAGAGCCTGTACATCGCACAGTGATTTCCACCCATCAGGCTATGCAAATTATATCTACTCACATCTCTGTTGCCCCCTTTTTTTTTAATTAATGATGCTAGGAAACTGTTTTCAGTTCCAAGAAGATGGGCAGAATTAGAACTGATATTAATGTTAAGCAATTATTAAGGAATTGTGCTGTTCCTTAAGTCATGAAGAAAAATGTTTTGTGTTAAATGATCTTATACATCTTCATCTTCAAACCGATGGTATTGAACCGTGCAGTAGATTTAAAACGTGTTAATGCGAATTGAAAAGAGAAACTCTTCTCCGTTTTTAAATCTTCTTTCATACTTATCGCAATCCTGCATGTATTTCCCTGTATTTACAGTTCTCTGCTAAAGTATTGCACAGACTCTTAATAAGATTTGGATCTAGACTTTGACTAGGTCAGTTTAATACATGATTGATCTGTATGTTTGGGGCTGTTGCTCTGCTAGAGGAGGGATACCCAATGATGGGATTGAGATCTCATTTAAGGTGTGAAAACAAAGTGCGGGGGAAAAATTAGTTCTGTAAATGTGACTACAGATATAAAAGTAGCATTTACAAATGCATAAAACATTATTTTGGACGTGGGTTTTGTCATTGCAGCGGTTTAATTGTAGAACCACCCGTTAGTTCATTAGTAGCACTTGCACACTAAGCTAATTACAATGTTTATTTTTTTTATTTTGTGGGTTTGAAGTCAAACGAACATAGAAACCTCTGCTGGAAGATGAGCCTTCATATCAGCCTCAAGTCTGCTGCAGCCTCTAACAAGTTTTCTTTCTTTCTCCTGTATATGCACACATATTTTGATCATTGGTTAAAACGTTGGTTTCTTCTGACCAGATCACCTTTTCTCTATGGTTGCTGTGGTTCTTAGATGCTTTCCACCAGGACTTCTTATGGCTTTCCTCTTGCCACTTTTCTACAAAAGTCAGGTTTGCATGACTTATAACTGTCGTATCAACAGATTATCCCACATGAGACCTTGATCTCTGCAGCTTCTCCAGAATCACAGTGGGCCTCTAGTTGCTTCTCTAGTTAAGGTTTTCATGTCTAGATTTACTATTGAGGTGGGGTCTATGTTATTTTGATGAATTATTGCTGGTAACTACAATTAGTTCCTCAGGATTTTATTTTATAGTATCAGAAAAAATAGACTCAACACAAATATTATTCTTTAAATAATAGTTTGAAAACCATGTTAAATTCTTCTGCTTTCTATTCTTCTTTGTGATCAGTCAGTAAAATCCTCTGGGGTTTGTAGCTGTAATTATCATGTGAAAGTTCAAGGATAATTTTGCAAGGCAATGCAAATAAGTATGGAAGATTACAAAGC
Source organism: Alfaro cultratus (assembly GCA_903066825.1). NCBI lineage: Eukaryota > Metazoa > Chordata > Actinopteri > Cyprinodontiformes > Poeciliidae > Alfaro > Alfaro cultratus. Next base: position 60,439 of record CAEFZX010016280.1, on the reverse strand, counting down.
CTTTCCTGTAAAACCATTTGAAGACTGACAATTTTCAAATGTAGTTTTCTGCTAGTTCTTTTTTGTATCCGTTTTTTTCTGTATTGTGCGTTACATATGTGTAAGCTGAAGTAAAGCTCTTTGCTCATTAACATTAAATTTCTAGTGATTACTAAGTTTTCATGGCTACATAATGCTTTTGAGCGTTTGCATGGAAATCTGACGACGTCCACCATCCCTCCCCCTCAATCTGCACTTGTACATGATAAAACACACCTGGCAGCAGACAGATATGCTGAATTATAAGTCGTTTACTCGCCTCATCGTCTACGGCCAATATGGGCCACGAATCTCGTTTTCATCTTGAGAGATGAAAAGGAGATGGAGGGCAACCCATAAAGAGGAATAGTGAGGACCAGGAGGGGGGGAAGCGATAAAGCTGACATCAGGGTCAAGTGCTTATCTAGCATCACATTTCCCTTTGAAATCCGTCTATATGAATATGCTCCTCCTCACACTTTTAGAGGCTTTGGGTGCACATGTGTGGGTCTGCAAACAGTCACACAGACTAAGCACGCAAATAAAATCGGAGGAGTACAGGAAAATATTGCTGGTTATTTTAAATATGTGTGTGTGTGTGTGCAGTAGAGAATGTATGCAGGAGATGAGAGAAAGGGAGAAGCTATTCAGCATTGAGGTAGTAGCTCACTGACAGGCTGCACTGCCACGCTCAGCCAGTTCATTGCTGTCATTCCTTACTTCTTTTGACATTTTCAATTATGTCTTTCACACATGGCTGGGCACTTGTTTTTTCTTCTCCTTATCGTCATTCTTCACTTTTCTCTCTCTCACTCTTTTGCTCCCACCTTCCCAGTCTGTTCCTCCACCTTGCTCATTCCATCTCCTTTTTAAGTGGCTGCTCCCTCTTTGCTTTGTGTGCCACAGCTGTTCACGTGCCGGGGGTCAGGTAGCCCTGCGATCCCATTACTTCTTCAGTCTACCTCAGCCTGGCGTGAGAAGGGCAAGCGACGGGGCCGACAGAGGAATGAAAAGGAGGCTGTCAGAGATGTAAGGGGAGTCCTGTTCAATTTATCAACTTATATTGAGGGGGTTCAGAAGGGGCAAGGTGCAGAATGTATGGATGAATCTGTATATTTTTTCTATTTGCATCCTGCCCTCCACTAAAACCTTTGAGGGAGATTAAAATAAAGGTATATATTGTGCATTGGGGTTTTGTTTTCCAAGCTGTTCAGACCTGGTTGCAATCATTTGTGTAAAATCTTCACTTCAGCCTCAGATGAAATTATGGGGAATAAATAATTTATTGTGATAAATGCATAAATGGTGTCCAACTGTCGTTCAGTTTATTGTTTTGGTGTCAAATTCTTGAAACCGTAAAGACAACAAATGCTGTCAACTGTTCCAACAGGTTCATCAAAAAATCAGAAAAATAAAGAATAATCCTTTTCCTGAAAACAATTTCAATTTGAAGTTAAAATTTATGTTTTGACTATTATTTAGGTAAATATCCTATTTATTGTAATTTTGATGACGACCGCAGCCTTGACAGAGTGGCACTGATCGCAAATTATGTCACATTTGCTCATTTATATTCATAAATGCGCAAGTTGCCCAGATGTTTGGACAGAGTACAAACAGAATGTCAACATCTGAAATGATTCTGAATTGATATTCAATGGGAAAAAATTCATTGCAATGCATTAATAAATCAATAGTCTGACACCTGTCTTCCTGGCTGGGTAGGCCCAGATAACTTTGTGCTAGCGAGTGGTTTCTACAAACACTGTCTGCTTTTCACTCACTTTTGAGTCCTCTACATTTCAACCAACATTTAAGCGGCTGTACACCGTGTTTCAGTATTGAAACAAATTGAAGGGAAACTCCCAGGACCTTTGTCATTTTCCAGAGTTATAATCATTTCAGATGTCGCCGTTCTGTTTGTACTCTAATTGTCCGACCATCCAGGCAACCTCTTATAAATATTAATGAGCAAATGTGACGTCATTTGCGATCAGTCCCATTAGGGAGTAGGGTCTCCTAACGTTTTCCTTTCCTTCCATTAGAAAACACATTTTTTCTTTATGTCTTACTGTTTTTTTTTAAACAAGATACATTTCTTGGTGTATCTGAAAAGAACTGTGTACATGGTTAAATAAGAAACAATATGACAGCAGCTTACGTTCTGCTGGCTTTTCCTGCCTCCTTATTAGGAGTTTTCCTCTCCACTTTTGCCTCAAATCAGATTGTGTCTTGCATAAATGAAACTGAGTTCCTACAATGTGATTTGTCTTCTTTTCCTAATTTGTTCAAACTTTATTGAACACATGATAAGGTGATATCCTCAAATTACCTAAATCATAAGTTATATAAATCATTACCATAGACAGAGGAAAGAAAAATTAATTACTATTTAATATTTCAGTGTTGGCTCTGGTACTAATGATCTAACTGACTAATTAATTGAGTCCCAATGAAAATATAATGTTATTCTCCACTAAGTGCGTCGAAAGACACCAATAGCAGGTCATTTTCTTTTTGGATTATTTTGATTTACTGATTGACCAATAATCTGACTGACTAAGTGATGGCTTTTGTAATGAGAAGAAGCCCATTTTTCTCCATTAAGGTAAACTTGTGGGGCGGGGGTCCCCTTACGTTCAGTCATGATGTAATGTGTATGTTCTAATGACCTCAGCATAATCACTGCCATTATGACAGACTCTCAGCTCCCTAACCCACTCCATCATCAAAGTGTTGCCTACTCATGCCTACAGCCAGCGCTCATTTACTCCTCGCTCCTCTTCAGCAAAGGCTGACAGATTAGTGCAGCAGCTGCCAGATCTTTAGCCAAATCGCAGCAACAAGGCTCTCTGTGATTCTGGATGAGCCAGACAGTGGGTGCGTATGCGTTTGGCGCCTGCCAATCCGGTGCCCTTGGTTGTTCTGGCTTTCATTTGGAGGCAGCCAATACATCAGGAGGCCAGATATCTGTTTTTCCAGGCAAATCAGGGTAAAAGCTTGCCAGTTCCTTTTGCCCCTTTATCCCCACTCTCCTGCTGACTCTTAACCCTGACCCTTCCGTGGGGGGGTTCCCCCACTTGGCAAGAGAGAAGGAGAAGAGGAAAAAAAATGTTGGAAGTCAGTAGTGTAGGCTGAAAAAGAGGAATGAGGAAGTCATGGTCAAGGGCTGATTAATGAGCCTTTAATTTAATCAGCATGTCCCATCTCACCAGGGCCTCCCTCCACGTGGCTCTGAACCAGCTTATTATTTTAGCAGGTCTGTGATTGCCCCTGGACCCCTTCCCATTTCTCCAACACATTCCATTCTTTTCCAGCCTCTCTTCTATACAACGCTCTTATCTCTTTGCTCTTATCTCAAGTCATATCCTCTTTGGAGGATATGACTTGAGGGGAATGATTAATTGAGCATTACAGACCATGAGGGATGCCTTACTGCACTGCATTTTATTTTCAGACCTTGTGCTCATATCTAAACAGAAACTAACAACACTGGCCATTGTCACACAGTGATTGTTCTTTATATTGCATGTTGGCTTCTGTTGCACTTGGTCTATTCATTTAGCTAACGGTTTAATAATAACCACATGTTTTTATTATTAAGGGCAGTAACTAATGTCTTTAGCAAATTAATCTAAATTATTCAGCAATGTGAAGTTTTGTGTAATATATAAATATAGCTGATCTAAAAATTAATTCATAAACTTGCATTACAATCAAGTTAAAAGTATGAGGAGTTAGTTAGCAAGAATCAAAAAACTGTTTTTACCCAACAAAAAAGATATTCACAAACTTAGCATTGTCTTTTCTTCATTTATCCATTTTAGTTGCTTAAGCAAAACCAAACAGCTAGGATAGCCAAAATGTAAGCTACCATGCATTATAAATATTAGAAAAACGAAAACTTCAATGCTACTGTTGGGTTTTTATGTAAGGATCAACATAGTAATTGGTTGTGAAATAGAAGGAAAATTATTCATCATTTTCAAAAACGGTACAACTACAGCTACTAGTCTTGCTTGTAGCTGTAGACTAGACTAGTAATGCTAAGTATTTTCCCCAACATGATGCTGTTGGACCATTTTTCACAGTTTGCTTTCAGAGTGATATGTGGTACAATTTGGTGAATTTTGGTCTCTTCTAACCAGAGCACCTTCTTTTCCCAATTTTGTTGTTCCCTACAGGACGTCTTAGTGACTTTCTCCTTCTCCCATAATGAACAGGCTTGTGAATTGCACCAACTAATAGTTCTTGTGATAACAGATTCCCCCTCCAGAGTATTTCAAGAGGTCTGAATACTTTTGCAAGGCACTGTTGTTCTTGTCAGGGTTTGCTTTTTAGAAGGAAAAGCAAAATTTAAGTCTGGTCTAGCAGTGCCAACATAAACCAACACTACGTCACAAAACTGAAGCTTTTTTACTTCAATAAGTTTGAATGTGGCAGCACAGGAACAATCCCCACAATACTTTTCTGTTTCTGAAATGTTTAAATAGCAGACTCAAGCTAACAGCACACAGTATCATCTAAAACCAGCCTTACCTTGCCTTTCATCACTAACACAGGTTGTCACTCTGCAGACTGTTCACACCCTCGCTCAAGTTTTGGGTCAGATAAAACAGCGCACGCAGCACCTTCTTTCACAAATGCAGAAAGCGATTCATTTATTGCCAGATAATTAGAAATGATGGCAGGTGAGGGTAAAAAAAAGAGAGGGTGGAAGGAGTGATGGAATAAGAAAGGCTTTGTAGTGAGTCAGAATGGAGATGAGAGAAGCTCTTTAATTCCACCTCTGATTACTAAGTGGCTTCGTCCATTATCTTTGCACAGTGAATAGCAGAACACCATAAAAGTAAAATGTGACTCATCCATCCCTGCCGGTTATCAAACACAGCAGCGTACGGGTGCCAGTCCCCCCCACCTCATCTGTCCCCAGGGAGATTGACACAGCTCCTGCTTAACATAGTCCTTCAGAAAGTACACATAGGTTGTGTCCTTGTGTTTCTGCATTTAAAATCTATTGCTGTACTAACCCCTTTGGAAGCATTAACAATTGGTACGTGTGTGTGTGTCTGTAAAATTGCATATGTGTGTTTTCCTTCCTGATCCAAGACGTGGTAAGGAGTATAGGTCCCCTCCTCTATCCACGGCTGTAGTTCTCCAAGAGGTATTACTTCTCTTATTGCTGCTGAAAAGTCCCATCAGTGCCAAGCGCCCTGATTTATGTCCCTGATCCCACCACCTCTAGCTCCTTTCCATTAGGCTTTACAATATTCCCCCCATTGTTCAGCTCCCCACGTTATCAGCCCTGCCCAGGCGTGTCAGCAGTACCGACCTCGCACACGATCACGTTGAGGACGGATGGAGGGAGAGATTGAGGACGCAAGGAGAAGAGAAGGGGGGAGGGCACCGGTGTTTAGATGAGGAGGGAGATGGAAAAGTGGGAGGCGGGGGATGTGAGGGTGGTTGAAAGTGGGGGGAGATGGAGCAAGGCTGAATGAAATGAGGAAAAGGAGGTGGAGGGCAGCATGTAGAGGGAAGTGTTGGTATGGGAGATGTCCATCTAAGCCTCGGTTTTATTGTTCCTGAAAGGTTGGAGGGGGTGAGAGTGGGTATCGGTTAGACCAAATATGAACAGACTGCGATGATGGCAGGGTGGAGATGTCATTTAGATGCATTACAAAGGGGACATTCTCTTAGTGTGCGTCCATTAAGATACCGTCTTTATTGCCTCCGAATGGGCTGTGTGTTCTGCACGGTGTTGACGAGATAAGGTGTACACCGTTGCTGCTACTGAAGGAAGCTTTTTGATATGGATCCCATTCTGTCAGTTTCACTCAGACTTGCTGCCTTGAAGAGAGAGGTTTGGTTGAAGACGGGAAGTCGAGGTGCACTTTGTTAAAACGGCTACCTTTTAACTCAGAGGGTGTACAAAATAGCGAGGGCAGATGTAACAAAGCTGTTAAGAGCGCCACAATGAATGCTTAAAAAGGCAGCCTTGAGAAAGGTCGAGAGGGGCGCACGAGAGGAATGCGAATGAATGGGAACAATTTAAAGAGGTTCAGGTTCAAGGCTTGTCTTGATATTGTGTGAGGAAGATGGAGTGGATGAAGGTGATAGTGAAGAGGTAGAATAAGTGCACTGAAACTTTTACATTTGGTGAAGTTAATCCAGTTCTGTGTCATCATAACCCAAATATAGTTCCTTAAAAAAGTTTTCTTGTCCTTTCAAATTTTTCAACATAATGCCACATAACACAAAAGAAGTAATAGATATTTTGGGGGGTTTGCAATACACTGACACAAACTAGTTCATTTTAAGTTAAATGAATGTTATGTGCATTTGTTTTCAGCCCTTTTTACTCTGATGCCAGTCCATCCAATTGCCTTGAGAAGTCACCTTATTTAGAAATATCCCATATGTAGATTGCAAACCTATGAAGACATGGTCACCCATCCACACTGATAGGACAGGCAAGAAGAACACCAATCAAAGAACCTACTGATATTGTAACTCTGGAGGAGCTGCACAGGTCCACAGCTCATCTATCAACAGAACAGTGATTAGTCATATTCTTTACAAATCTGGATTCTCTACAAGAGTTGCTAGAAAAAAGATTTTATTTTTGCTCCAGCAGAGACAGACTTGCTACCTGTGATAAAATAAAAAAAAACACTGAACACCCTTCCATGAATTACAGTGGGATATTTCTGAGATGAACCCAAAACCTGCTGTCCAATGGTAAATATTTGAACATAACAGATGTGAACTAAACTTTTGCTACATGTTGACCCTCAAGCAAACAGTGGAAGAAGTGGCTTTGAGCCGATGTTCACACTTCGCCGTTGTTGGCCTGCTAGGTCAAAATACTCTTTTTTTGTGATCACAGACTCAATCGGTTCTCTCCCAGCCACTACTGGGCTACCATCCAACTGCTCTGCCAAAATCAGAGATTGTTGCAGAGGTTAAACTTCCTACAGTAAAATGTCTTAGACCAAGGAATCTGTTAAAATGGCTCAAGTCAGATTGAGCTTGAGCTGTTTTGTAATAAGAAACTGTCAGAAATTTTGATAATACACCTTTTCAGTTTTTTATTAGGTAAAAATTTCTAATTGTTTTTGCTTCCGCTTAACATTACAGGTACATCAGAAAATTCTAATTGTGTTCCACTGAAGCTCATTGGTGAGATTAAAAGTATCTTTTGAAGATAACAATCTTTTTTAGCAAGTATAAAACATTTTTCATTAAGTCCACATTCCTGTAATATTTTTTTTATTGGTCTGATGTAATATTCTGAAGTTTATCCTCATAAAAGCCTGTTTTCATTAGTCTTAAGCAGAAAATCATCATAACTAATGAAAATAAAAACATTAGTGTGTAATTGATCTATACAATGTCTTTCACTTTGTAAATCGAGTTAATGAAATAAATGGACTTTTCAGTTACAGTCTAATTTATAGAGATGCAATTCTATGTGGAACTTTGCATTGATCTATCACATAAAATCCCACTAAAATAACTTAAGGTTTGTGGTTATAATGTGACAAACAATGCAAAAGATCAAGCATTTTGAATAGTTTTTCAAGACCCTGTAGGTATTACATTCCTTTCTCTTTCAATTCTGCAAATGCCATTTCAGACAATCACATGGTGAAGTTCAAACGAGTTTCAAATCATCCTCATTTCATATGTGTGGCGAGGGGGCCCTTAACCCGTTGAAGAGCTGAATCCTTCCTTTAAAAAAATCCCTCTGACACGCACCTTTTAAGTGGAGGATGAGAAAACACGGATGAAAGAAAAAAAGGAGAGGGAGGAGGTAAGCAGGGCGGCTGATAAGCTTGCCTGCCTGCAACTCTGTAGAGAATAAGGCAGGAGAAGTTTTAATATCTCTAAATCAGTTGCACGATATTGAAAGTGTCATCTAATTGAAAATGATTTAGGACAGCGGGCCCGCCTGGCAATCATATATAAATTCACTCCTGACACCAGCTCCAAAGTCTCTCTATTTCTGTTTTATGAGTCATTTGCATGGTGGGGGCCTCGGAGAGTATAAACCATGCAAATTATATGGAGCGCTGCACAAGGTGATGTATCCCCTCCCCTCCTCCAGCTCTCCATCTCACTTTCATTCCCCCCTTAGCCTCAGGAGAAATGCTTTCTGCTTTCCTGCCGCCTTTGTCCAGAAAGTCATTTATTTCTCTTGTTGTTTGCTCGCTTGTTATTTTACAGCTTGCTGCATAGGTTGGGGAGAAGGAGTCGGCTGCCGCCCCGTTCGACTGAATGACTGTCATCTTCCATTTGTAGCTCCATGTAATATGTGGAAGTTATTTCCTTATTTGTACGGGGGAAAAATAGATGGAGATACTCACAAAAGAAAGTGTGGTGTATATCTGACCATGGTACATAACAATGAATATCCTTGTGCTTTAATGTGGCACTGAAAGCTTTGGAACACATCCATGCACTTTAGACTATATTTCAAAGCAATACCTGTGCCATCTAAAGCTGGACACTAAATAAAGAATCATATTACAATGTCTGAGTTGGCTTTCTTCTCCTTAAGTTCTGTCATTAGGATTCGCTTCTTTCAAGCCATCGGCAGAAATACTCCACATGGAGGGCGGCATAAAACGCACAGGAAATTCAAACGAACATTTAGAGAAAATAACATTGGTAAGATGAGACAAGTGGATGGATCAGAGTAATTATTTTCCTGACTGAACGCCTTTCTTTTGAAATGGATGTAGACCATAGCAGTGTAAGCTCAGAGGAGCTGGCTTTATATGCTGTAACCTTTATGAACCCTATAAAACATTTATGATCTAAAAAAAAAAACATTCTCCACAGAGAAAAAGTTTTATTATGGCAGGAGATAATGAGGAAGAAAAAGAGAAAAACTGAAAGTAAACCAATCTAGAATTCATGTATATTGTTAAAGTTTGTAACCTTTGGAAAAACAAAAGCAGTTTAATCATCTTCAAAGCAGTTTGGGTCAAAGTGAAGAGCAGATTGGCACTTTCTGCCCTTCTAAATGTGAAACAAGTAAATATTCTTAGTTCTTGATTTGAGTTTTTCTCAAATTTTTTTGAAGAGTTTTTTTTTTTTTGAGTCTTGATTTGAGAATTTTGAGTTTCATCGTTAAAGTCTAAAGCACCCAACACACATCTCCACTAATTTCCACGATGAGACAATTGTTTTGCCCTCCTTCAGCCACGCAACCACCAAAATTCATCCATATGAAAGTTTGAGCTTGTACATATAGACGTTCAACACATGAACGATGAAAAATGTCCAACTTTTGTCGCTGTCACTATCACATCCAGTGTGTTGCCTTTGGCCTGTTGCTGTTTGTTGTTCCCTTTCTGTAAAGGTCAGAAGAAGATAGCTGAGTTTGACAACAATGGCAAACAATTTGGGGAAAACTGCATTATTTGTTTTATCAAAACAACAAAAAAATTATTGTTTTTTTGGGAGTGGGGGTGGGGGGGATCCAGTCCCCCTTGCAATGAGACAAGAGTGAATTTCAATAGGAGAGCTGAAATGATCACAAATATAGGAATGTTTTAGTTTTCAACTGTGCTTGTATTTTGATTTTTATTGTTTACATTCTGCCTATATCTCACTGTTTCCGATCACTTCTTTGTATTCAGTTCTTAGCGTTTTCTTGTATTTCATTTCTTCATTTCCTTGGATGAGCTCTAGCCCTGGTTATGTTTGTTTCCCTCAGCTTGTCTGCTTTTTTGCCTTCTCTCCCAGCTGCACTTGGTCTGTAATCACCCACCTGCATCTTCTCAGTAATCAACTCCCCAGGATTTAAGCTCCTCCTCACTATTTGTCACTCACTGCTGGTTTCTTCTTCCTGTTCTCTGTCATCCTGTTTTGTTTTTAAATCGTCTTTTCACCATCCTCCTGGCTTCTTTGATTCTGCATTTGAGTCCTCTAGAAACAGCTTCAACCATGACAGAAATATTCAAAATAATAAAAATAAATATTTTAGCCATGTAAAGAAAAAGAACAAATATTATCTTTTCATTTTTATAACCTAAGTGAAACATAGTGAAAGAAATTGTTGAAAAAATTGGCAATTTTTTTCATTTCATTTGTTTGGTTGCAGCATGGATTTATGATAGAAATCTTTCCTTCGCTTCTCTGCTTTTTTTGCTTTGTAAAATCTTTTTGGTTCGTTTAGCTAGAGGCCCCAGGACAGCAGCAGTTATTAAGGTGTCAGTAAACATGCATAAGGGAATATCCGTGCACACTGTATAATCTAACATGCTGATTCCTTTTGTTTCAGAAACTGAGCTAAGTAAGTCCTTGGGGGGCAATTTGTGTGTAAACATGTGTGCCCTTGTTTCTCCCCTGGATCTGTGGTTTTGCTCTATTTACTAGAAAGCATTGTGGTGTTATATTGCATGTGTGTGCACACATTGTCCATGTTTTGCTTGTACACCTTCACATCCTTTCAATTAATCAAATATGAACCGCTGTGCCTACATTACAATATTCTCCGTTTTTATTGTTTTTATTTGTGCCTATATGCATTGATAAGCATATGCAAATGTTGGGACTACATATATGTGTGTGCACATCCAGGAGCTGTTCAATGAATGACTGCAACACTCTAAGTGTTGCCTGGGGAGTCACTGTGTGCGGTGGCGGTCTTGTTTGTCTTCTGCTGCTGTTCAAACAATGGCTCCCCATGGGGCCACTCTCCACCTAATTCAGAGACTACAGAGAGGGAGAAGTTGATAGGGGCCAACTTAACACCAGCTCAATTACACACCTATTCACTAGCGCACACACAGACACACAACTGCGACAGATGCACAAGCAAACACCAAGACATACTGTACACGAAGCTGTGTAAGGCCTTATGGCTGTACGGTACACTTTCTGTTGTGCTTACAAACACACACGCACACACACACACACACACACACACACACACTGTGAGAATTATCCTGGTGTGTCCATGTCACATGAGAATTTTCAAGGTTCTGTCATTGCCTGTAAAATTAATAAGTTACAGTTACATCACTACAAAACAATTTGGTCCTATAACTAAAAGTAATAGAGAAGGTAAGAACAAAATTAAAAAGTAGAAGAAGAATCTTTGAAAACAAGATTTTAGATTGCTAGCAGTAATCACACACTGTAGTCTACCCACTACAGTGTGAAAACTAGGTTACAAATTTCCACTTTTTCTTTTTTTCTCTTTCTTTTTTTGAAAACAACACATCAAGACTTAAGCAAAAAATAAAAGAAAGACGGCAGTTGTCGGTGTACTGTTTATTTTTTTGCTGAAGAGTCAAAAAAATCCGCTCTATCATCTGCTTTCTTATTTTGCTAATGATTTGCTGCTCTATCTTAAGCAGCCTACCTGTATGTTTCCACTGCACAATTTCTTAATATGAACTTTAACTAACTTTTTGTCATGAGTTTCTGCTTATTTATGTAAATAATATTTGGCTAAACTGTCAGAAACAGGTACAGTTTTGGTGCAGTTCCCCAACACAAAACCACAAGCATAAAGGAATCAGTTTGTACATACTGTATGTGTGGCCATGTGTTTGCGTGTGTGTGTGTGTGTGTGTTTTGTGAGCGCCGTGGGCCCATTACAATGTTAGTGTGGGGTGACTACCAGGAGAATAGACTATAGAAACAAGTGGATTAGGACTTTCTAATAAGGACAGGCAATACCTCTTGATGGATGATAGCCTTCACAGTGTATTGCCATACATGAAGGATGTCCGTGCTGTAGGGGCTTCAGTGTATGTGTATGTTCTGGTTTGACTGTGTATGTCTTCATGGTATCATCACTTTTGTCAGTGTGTGTGTGTGTGTGAAATCCAATGAAATATCAACGTCTTTCCCTTTCTTTCTTTCCTCCCATTAAAGCAGCCTCAATTTCTGCAGCCTCAATTTCTGCTACAAGTGTCTTTGAAGACCAAAATAAATATTTGCCATTCACAAATACTCAAAGCCTACATGAACAGCTTGGCTGTGCTCAAAGAGTATCATTGATAGATTTGCTTGGAAGTACAAAGGAGTCCTGGGTAAGGAGGCATGGACGTGTCGGCTGCTTGTGTAGTCAATGGGACCCTTTTACAAGCTCTTTAGGAGGATAAAAAGCATGTCCTTTTTCAGCATGACACTGGTGTCAGTGTGTTTCAAAGGTGCTCCAGGGCCATTTAGGAATGGTGACAGTGCCGCCTGCTTTGATTAAAGCGCTGCAGAGCAGAAAAGAGAGAGGCAACTCTCAGTTAAGTGAATATGGAAATGACCTACGCCACTCTCTTTTGCTCCTGTGTCAACCTCTCTTAATGTGCTGAGCAGGGGTGTGCGTGGGAGAAAATGGTGACATGATGGGCCTTGTGGATTGGTTGTGACCGGTTTAAGTGTTCTGGCTTTGATTAATTAATACATTTCCAGTGACTGTGGGCTCTTAAGGACCGAGAATGTTGCAAGCAGGACCCCAGTAATTTCTTCTCTTAAACATTTGTGGTGTCGTATTCACAGAACAGTGTGTAAATACTCAAAAAATATGTGTCATTGTCACTGAATAACAAAAACGAGCAGTATAGACTTTAAAAACACAGAATGATGTTGTATTCACAGGCAAATTTGTTGATACCCCAACTGTTTCTGTTATAGTCCGAGAGTGACAAAAGATTAGGGGCAGTCCTTATTGGGTTTTTTTTTTCAACATTTGAACCTGGTAAATTGAAGTGATTGTAGGACCTCAGAGTCAGGAGGAATTGTATGTTTTTATCCTGTGTATGAAACAGCAAATCATATCTTTGCCGTCGCTGAACTGCTGAGGGGTTTCATTGTCCGGTCGACATTTGTTTTGTGAAGCCGGAGAAAGCTTGAGATTGTTTCTCCTCAGATGAATTGTGAGGGGTACATTGGGCTTATGGGATCTTATTTGAGGTGTACTTGAGCAACTTCTCCAAGGTGTTTCGGCATTCTCAGGGTGCCATCGTTTATTTTTGCAGATGATGTGGTTCTTTTAGTAGCTTCATGTTTCAAGGGGTGCTGGAGTTTTCACTGCAAAGTTTGAAACAGCTGAAATGAGAATCAGTTCCTCTAAGTCTCAGGCCACGGTTCTCAGGTCAGAGCTCAGTTCACCTCAAGCAGAGGAGTTTCATTCAAATCATTTTCAATTTATTGCAAAGATATGTATCTTTTTTCATGAGTGTTGGTAAGATAAAACAAGGGATGAATTTTCTTCAGTAATGTGGGCACTGCTCTGATCTATCCTGGTGGGGGAAAAAGTGCTGAAGCTCTAGATTTACCTGCAAACCAAACCACTCTGGTGTTCTGGACAAAACTACTGTTCACAGATACCATCCAATATGACTAAGCATAATCTTCTTTTGCAATCTCTCTAATCAAAACTCCTGGAGACATAACCTGAAAGATTGACTGAGGGAAACTAAATAGAAATATAAGAAACAATTTTTTGATTTCTATTTGTAAAAACTGTTGAAAACTGTTGCAGTATTTTCTTTCCACCGCAATTGTGCCCTACTTGCTATGTGATCTTGCCCTTTAATTTTGGTTTTAGCCTGACCCAGTGTGACAAAGCTAAAAGGGAATGAAAACTATTGCAAGACTCTCTAATAAAGACAGAAATACAGTCTGAATTAAAAAAAAAAAAAAAAGAAAGGTCACAGACTTTAATATTTTGTTGGACGCCTTTAGCGTTGACTATAGCACACATTTGCTTTGGCATTATTTCAATAAGCTTCTGCAATGCCTCAAAATGTATTTCCGTCCAGCATCACATTAACTTCTCTCCAAGACCTTGTATTGATGATGGGAGAGTCTGACCTCTGCACAGATTTCATCTGATCCCATGACCTTCTTGCATCGCTTCAGAGTCCAATCTTTATGCTCGTTTGCAAACTGTAACCTTTTTCTCTGGTTAGCCTCATTACTGGTTTTCTGAAGGCTACACTTGTCTTCAGTCCCAATCCCTTGAGTTCGATGGTTCCCCACTTTCCTTCCAGTTTTTCTTAATTCTTTAGACAGTTCTCAACCCAATTTTAGTAGTTTCTTCAATCTGCTCAGATATTTTCTCTGCTTGGTGTCAATGATTTGACCCTTCTTAAACAAGCCAACTTTTTTCATGAGTACAGGATGCTTCTTTCCACGTGTTTGTTTAAAAAACGATGCTCATTGCATCAGCTGGGGTTAAATAACTTATTGCCAGCTGAATTTTGGCCGTGCTGTGATTGGTCTCATTGCTATTGGCTTTGTAAAATTTAGGTTGCAACTTATTTTTCTAGTCAGATAATGTATTAGAGAATTGCATATAATTAGATGACCTGTCAGGGGACAAAAAGCACAGTTTTGTTGAGCTCCACAAACAACTGTATCTGTACACACCCACCTGTAGGCATAAGACATGTTACTGCTGGCTCCTGTACTGTCGGTAAGCTCATTTGCATTTGAACTTGTTCCAATGACCCTGAATCGCCAGCCCTCCACGATCGAGGACTCCAGTAATTAACCCAGCACAACATAGTTGTCACCCAGTAATTGATCTAATTGTTTGGCTTGTCAGCTCCCGTTCTACATATTAAGCATTAAATGTGCTGTGCGTCATTAATCAGTGGATTATCATACATTCAGAGGAGGGTAAATACGATGTAAGCTTGCTTTTGCTAAGAAAAAAAGAGATGTAATGGCATCCACAAGGTGCAGTAAAACCCCACTTTTCTTTTTATGTTTTAATAACTATCACATTTTTACAGGCTCTAATCCTCTAATAGCTCATGAAACTTCCTTTTTCACAACCCAGCAACACATTGTCATTTTATGCCTCGGATTTACAGGGTGTTGTTTCTTGCCTGACAGAGTGATGAGCCTAGGAAGATATGCAGACTTGAATTTTGTTTAGCCAGGGTAAATCACAGATTCTAAATTGGTCTTTTTCAACACCATTTTCCTATTATCCTTAATCTACTGCCAGCGAGTGCCAACATCATCTCTTAAACTTTCCTACTTTCATGGAGGTTCCTGTGTATATTATGTGTGCATATTCTTGTGTGTTTATGTGTGTTTTTTGTGCTGTTTTATGGCTCATGCCCATTCCCACCTAATTCATGACTAAGTCCAACATATTAAGGAACAGATTACCCCTAGGAAGCTATAAAAAGTGTTGAGCTGCCACTTTTTCTGAATTTTAAACACAAGATTACATGCTGTACATTTCCAATGGTCCGCATTCACGTTCGCTCTTTCAGTTTTATCTTTCTTCTTTGTTGAGCCTTTGGAGCTGCAAACAGTGACAGAGTGTGTGCTCTTAGCCAACACACACACTCAGCGCATTAATAAAAATAACAATAAAAAGGTAATCAAATCTCTAAAAACAATATGTACTTAATGTTGGTCTAATATCTGCTGCTAAAAGCCCACCTCATCAAACTGCAAATTAGTCTTGGCCGTAACTTTATTACGGCTCCGCTCAGAGATGGGCAGCCATAAATAATTCAACTGAACCACCTCTGGAAGCGCTGAGATTTAATTCTGCATAAGAGAAATGTGTGCACATGCTTATGTGCATGCATGCCTGTAAGGTTTTGTTTGAGCCTGTGTGTTTACTAAATTGGACAACATTGTTCTGTGTACGCACTCACTCACAACGACACACACACCCTGCTAACTCCAGGATCTTATTTTGCTCCCTGTGCTCATTGGTAGGTTGCTAGTTTTAGTCACGTTTTCCTTAGCATTACCTATCCAGTAGCGCCATGGCAACACACTCAGCTACATCCATCATTCAACGCCAAACCGAGTCCTCTCAGGTATCGCAACATTCGGGGAAAAAGATTGTGAAAGCCACAGAAATAAGATTAGGGGTAGTATTGGTGGAAGTGCAAGAAAAAGGAAAATTAAACAAAGTAAATAGCTAAAAGATGGCTGGAAAATGTTGTAGGTCTAAATGAAAGTTGACCAACTACTCAAAACACATTAAGGCATCTATTAAGCTGAATGAGATACTTCTACTGTCATTTGGCTACATGCATGGTCATAATTTAACATTTTTAAACATATAAATATGACACTTAGGATTCTCTTCATTCATTTTTGGTAACATCTAACAAAATGTATGCAAAATGTCATTTTTGTACAACTGGTAGTACAGTTGTACAATTAGTTTTCCTGTTTGTCATTATTAGTTTCTGGTAAGAAAATCTTGTCAAAATATTCCAGACCCTAATGGCTCAGTCAAATGATATACTTCATATTGACCAAATTGTTGAAATAACTGAAATAACATAAAGAATTTGTTTTGATTGGACACAAATGCAAATATCATTTAGACTGTTTCTTTTTGTGAACGTGCCATAATAAGGATCATATTAATTCTGAGCCTGTGTGACTGTTCCCTTAAAGTCTAAAATAATTTATTTTTATTTTTATCTGGTAATATTTTTACTGTTAGACTGTTGACAGTTGGAATGTCTCACTCCAGTTTCTGATAAGCTTTTAAACAAACCCAAATGTCTTAACAAATATCCAATTTTTTCCCCCATAAACCAGTAAATATAATACAGTTGTTTCACATCTAAAAGTAATATGATGAAATTGTCATGTCACAGCTTGCAGTGTTTCCATATGACGACTATCAGATATTCTATCACCTGTTTCTTGCTGTGTCCAAAATTATTGACTTTCCACATCACAGAGCAGACAGGCATGGTACGAACCGATACCTTGGGGCAGATGGAAGGTGTCTATTGCCCATGAGAATGTCATCACTGTACCTGCACCATAAATCTTCATTAATGCAGCACAGATAGGCATCAGGGGATATGCCCCCTGTTTCACTGGAATGCTCGAGTGTTACCTATTAGATTTGGTGTGGTGCACAACAATCAATTTGAATTCATTGTGTGAACAGGATGGAACCATTAGAAGCATTTAGCTGATGTACGGTGTGGTGGAGCAGTGGGGCGTATTACCAGGCTGTGGTATGTTCCAAAATCTGCATCCTACTGAAAGTAAGAGAAGCGTTGCTTTGGTAAAAACTTAGAGAGGTGGGATGGGGGTAGGTGGTTGTGGAGTTATAATGTCAGTCTATTGGGCTTGTCACATAACAAAAAATTTTTATGAAATACCAATACTACTTGCCATTAAGGATCTGAAAGTTATAGGTCAACAAATAAAACAAAAATGACAGGATGACAGATAAAATCGGACAGGGCTTGAGTGAATGTGTGTTTGCGGTGCCTAACCAACTTCACAACAAATTATCTTTAAAATGCAAATGAAAATTTAAAAAATGGACAACCTATCAAACATTCAATAAAATATTGTTGCTATTGTGGTGTTAATGTGAAAACAAGTAAAAATGCTTATGAATACTTTTGAAATGCACTGTTTTTCCATTCACCTGCCTTTTCTGTGTATCTATTCTATACATAGACATACGCATACATTTTGAATGATGCAATGTTAAGATAATATTAGTCACAATAGTGATAGTCTTGTCTGAGCTGTGCACCTGAGGAGGCTTGCCTCCCTTCTTATTTGTACCAAAAACAAGTTCTAACACTGCATGTGCAATTTCTGTTCTCATACTATATAGTCTAAAATGGAAAATACATATTTTATTATCTGTATTATTAATTTTAAGGCTGTACAATGGGTATAATGTTGCTGTGAGGATGAGATTTATTTTTAAGATATGAAAAGTGTCAGGTTGTTATGTTTACAGTTAGATAAAGTCTGTAGAAAATAAATTGCTAGCTTATGTCAGTATTGTTTTCTGAAGCGTAAAAGCTTTTGTGTGTGTGTGTGTGTACTTTTGCCACAACTCTTAGGTCACAAAGGAAAATCAATTCCACCAAGCTGATGCTCCAGCACTACCCACCCAGCCCTCTCCTCGCCCTCTCTTCACCCCCTCGTTGCCATCTCCATCCTGTGGCTCAGAACGTCCCAGCATGGAGGCAGTGGTGCGAGCAGAGAGGCCAATATAACCCGGAGATAAAACCAGTATTAGCTACATGCTGAGAAACTGGGCTCTGCAGGCCATTTTGGAGAGCCAGGGCATTTCAAAGGGGAGGGAGGCAGCTTAAAACCTTAGCTGTGTGTGTGTGGCTGTTCCAATAATATTGGATATCTGGGAAATAAATGGCTGAACATTATCGCTCAGGCTTGGGCTCCAGTAGGCTCCTAGTTATTTACTGTCATGGCTGATTCCTTCCCTAATCTTATTTCCTATGATTTCTAAGCTCTAATTTATTTGTCAGTGTCTTTAAAACATTCCAAGAAACAAGCATTCCTGTCAGAAATGTCCTTAAAATGAGCAATTTAAGAGTAAATGACATGTCAATACTATACAGCCAGTATAAATACTGTACTCATTTTCTATTGTCATTTTAAAAACTCATAATCTTTGCCAGAAATAAACTTTTATTTTATAAATCCTTACAGCCCACAACTGATCCTGGTGATAGAGGTTAAAAATAAAAAGTTATCATTAGTTAAGTATAGTGCTCATTTTTAGTCTCTTGTTTTAGTGGAAATCCATTTAATCTTCATAAAGTAATATTACATATTGAATGTTATGATTCCTTGCTTCCCTGTGTTAAATTGTAAGAAAACAGGTTGACAATAATGTAAGAAATTAATGCAGTTTATTGACCTTAAAAGGAATGTTTTGTTTTTCATTTTTACAGATTGTTAGATGTTTTCATTTCATCACAGGTTTAGGTCTTTGCTTTAGAAAGTCAGATGAACATCAAATATGAAATAAAAAGGATGAAAAGAGCAACGGAAAACTGTGCAGCAGGGGTTTTAATGGAGGTGAGACAGGATTTTAGCAATGCTTTGAGAAGACTTTGAATCGCCATTTTTTAATTTTCACAAAGAATTTTTAATCAGTGTAGAATATACCCTTCAAAAGTTTTACTATTACCCTTTGTATTCTTCACTCATCTTTCAGATTGTGTTTTGAAAAAGAGTTGATCAAATCTAGTTTAGACTAAAAAAGTTAAGGCAGCCACATAACTGATGCCAGTTTTAGCACTGTTGGCAGACATATGTGGTATTTCCGGTGCTTACCAGTTGTTTATATCTTGTCTCTTCCTTTGAGCATTTTTTGATGTTGAAAAAAAATGTCTAAACAATGTCTGAACGTTTTTTGTTTTTTTAAAATAGGATCCCATATATCAACAATTACAACTGCTGAGATTACATATATTTAAAAATCCAAATTAAACTCTGTTCACGAAATGTTGGCCTCAATAATAGATTAAAATTTATGTCACAATTTGTTAATCCAGAGCACATTGTCATTTTAAGTGCTGCAGAAACAACAAATCATTTAAGTGACTTGTTTCTGCATTTAAGTGATTTATTGTTTCGACTTCATGTTGTCTTACAACATGAAGTACGTTGCAAAATTCAAAAACACATCATGACTTAACCCCGTGTAAGAACTCTGACAAACAGAGAGGTGTTGACGTCTATCAGTCTGGGAAGTCTCAAAACCAAATTCTAAGACTTTGGATCTCCAGTAAGTGAAGAAAACATGGAAAACATTCCCAGGAATGGCCAGTCAACCAAAATTACTCCAAGAGAACATTGCCGACTAATTTAGGTGATATAATGAGATGCCTAATTAGTATCTTATATATCAACAATATATCCTATTTAGTACTTGAATTAGGTTCTGATTCTTAAGATCAGCCTTTAAGATTTTTATTCAAACTTAGTTTGTGACATGATCATATGTTTCCTCCAAAATGTCCCCTGAAACTCCACCTGAGATAATCTCCTTTGTATTTGGGATAGATGGTAGGAGGGCAGAGATTGCAGTCAATTCCCTGTCACAAGAAAATAAAATATAGCAAAAAAGTGTTGAAATATTTATGTGGCGTGAATGGGGAGCCATCAGTCCTTTTTCTTGATGTCTGTAATGTTATTTATCTTTCCTAGCTGTAAATTAGCAGCACAAGAGATGCCTTCAGGGACGCCTACAAGACCCAGGAACTATGATTGTTTTCCAACCACAGACCCTTCACAATGCCTCAAAGACTGCATCACCTGAGATGGGCACAGAGTTAGGATTTATATGAGAGTTCAGATTATAAAGTTAGGCTTAAAGTACAGAGCGAGACCTATTATCAATTCCAGGTTCACATTAAGAGAGATGCAGAATTACTGTGGTAATCAGGCAGGTAAATATATATCTGCTAGAATAAGGAGAAAAAATATCTTATAGATGTTTTTAAACCATCTTTAAATTCTGAAGTTTACATTTGTTTTCTTTTGAGAGAGTTGTTTTTTTAAAATGGGTCTTTTTTTCTTCTTTTTTTTAAAGACCCATTTATTTCTGAACTTTAAACCTTCTGGCTGATGGCTGATGTTTTTATTTTTTGTTTTTTTGGCTTCTTCCTCTCTGAGCACATGTTTGTTCAGGACTTATTTCACTGTGAATAAAGACATAGTTAGCTTGTAGCATATTTCAATGTGGCTGTATGTGCAGACAAACCACACAGAAATAAGTTCTCTTCCATAAAGAAAGTATTTTGTGTTAAACATATTTTACATTTTAGCTGTAATCCAATCTAATCAAGGGATTATCTTCTTTAAATCAATCCACTTTGTCAAAATTAGGTTATTGAAAGAGGTTAGTGGGAACCTACACAGATTATAAATACTCTACCAACCCGGAAGGGATTCTCCTCCATCGCTCTCTAAATCATTATTTAGAGAGAGCTTCTTACACCTCAATTTATGTAAATAAAATTTCATTTTTGCATTAACTGACAATATATAGCTGCTGGTATACTTTGACTCTGAGATGTACCCATGACTCGTCAAATTGTACTTTCATTGCCAAGATGCTACCTAAGTTACACCTGTGAACCTTAAGCAGCTTCCTGTGCAACATTTCCTTTCCCTCCATATTTTGTGACACCTCCAGAGTTGCTCTGATTCACGTATTTAGAGAGACTCCTCCCTGTGGAGCTGCTCATGTTGATGATCATGTTGTGAAAAGAGCATCAGTGCCCCTTCCAGCACAGCGTTTGGGCTCAGGGGCACAGTGGTTTACCCGTTTACAGCAGGATGAGTCTGCCCACATTGATAACTGTAATCAAATACTCTAGAGGATGTGCAGGAGGACGAACAAGAAGCAGCCATGGAAGAGTGAAGAATATATCTGGAGCCAAATCAGGCGGGGGTGGGGGGTCTTACGAAAGGCAACAGAACCTGCACCCCGTGTCACTTCGCTACACACTCCCATTTAGATCAGTTAATTAGTGCAAGTCTGCATAGAGGGAGATTGACGAGTGTGTTGCCATGAGACGACTCGGCTGCTAATTAAGACAAGCTCTGGGAGGGCAGAGGATGTCTCTGTGTGACAGAGAGAGTGCACAGTCGCATGAATAACCTTTCGCATAAATCTGTGTGCATTTTGCATACTTGTGCATTTATTTAGTCTCGTGTAGCGTGGAGATGAATGTGAGTATGTGTTTAGGGAGGTGGGGGAGGTGTGTTGGGAGCTTGGATAACAGTTGCATGGTGGAGGAGGGGGTTCATGTTGTTTGTTGTTATATGTGGTAGTATCCATGTAAGACATGCAAAAAAAAAAAAAAAGAAACAGAGAAAATCCCTGATTTGATGTAATTACCTCATAATTGTGTGTGTGACAGTTCCTGATTGCTTTGTTTATTATAGACGGAGGGTGAAAAAACTACATGCTACAGTGGTTACACTCACACTGCCTCCTCTACGTCCCAGTGTCTGTCTGTCTTTTTGCTATTTTGTGTGTGTTTCTTGTGCCGCTGCTTTGGTTCAGAGGGTCATGTGTAAATCTGAAATTCAGGAAAAAATAAAGGGACTGTTAGAAAGAAACTTTGCTCAAGTTATTGAAGAGAAAATGGAAAATAAGAAAACGATGAACTGTTGGAAGATTTTTTTTATGACATAGGAACAATCTGTCACAGTCTATTGATGGTTTTCAAAACGATTTAAACCCTTAAATTTACAATCACAAACTTCTCAGTCCTTGTTTAGAATTTTATGCAACAGACCAACACAAAGTAGCATGTATTGATTTGTTCTTTGCTTTCCCTAAATTAAAACTGGTAAAGTCAGTCATCGTTGGAAGAAAATCCACTGAAGTGTTTGTTTAAAAGTCCAGATGTTCTCTGACACCTCAGAGGTTTGTCAGAGAACATCAGTGAATGAAATATATTTGTCCAATGGACAAGTATTATTTATTTGTTATTGCTTATTTCAAATGTACTTGATCATGAACAAGATAAAGAGTAATGTTGCATTTAAAAAAACTGTTCTCCTGCCTACAAACTCTAGCCAAAAGTAAAGCCCAAGTTAAGAATATTAACATGTTTATTTTCAGTAATGACCTAGTCAAAGCCTGCAAGCCAATAACTAGATGCAATATGCAGGGTTTCCTTAGACCCAAAACCTTTTAAATTAATTTGAACAACAAACTGGACGTGATGCACTGTTTGATTACTAGGATCAATTGGAATGTATGTGTGACAGATGTATTTTTTTGTAAAGACCCTTGAGTTGACGTGCTGCAAATTGGTGCTGTAAAAATTAACTAAATTGAAATGAACTGAACTGAATCCAAAAAAGAATCTATTGCGAGCTAAGAATGGCTAAAAATATCCTGCTAGATCTGCATATATGCATGAATAGTGTTTTGAACCAGGAACAGTTGCCAAAGTTTTTCCATTTAAGATACTGTGGAGACGCTTATTAAGGTCATGCACACACATATGCTTTTATACACATTGCATTCTCATGCTTTCACACGGGGGCCTGTGTGTTTGTAACAGGTGCAGAGACGGAATGTATTTTCACTCCCATCTGCGAGGACATTCTCATACTTGCACACAAAGGCCTTTGTAGAAATAGAAACTTAGGTGATGCAAAGCATCGGATGACCACTGGGCGTGTTCTTAGATCATAAGCAACGAATCTTCCCGTTTTTGATCAGATGCTGTATAGACTCGGGTCACATTCACTTCCAGTCTGTGAGGGTAAGCGTCTCCTTTTTAGCGCTAAAAAAGAATGAAAAAAGTAAAGTCTTTCTGCTCCGTGTGCTTGCACGTTTTGGTCCATCGGTTTATAAAACATTTCATTCACAACAATACCTAATACAGAGGTAAAAAAAACAAACTATTTACTAAATATGTGACATCTGAAAGCAACTGATTTCACTCAATTTCATTTAGGGGCGTCAGAGTAAGCTGAATATAGGGTTCATTAAATAACCTTGTTTTGTGTTGTGACAAACTGTGATCTCAATACTTTAATTATATTTTTGGGTGTAAAACTTTATCTCTGTTGGTAGTTAGCCAGCTGTGTCTATTGAAAATGAAAATGATTTGCATCAACAGGATGAAAAGAATCAGTACTAATAAAATACTTACATTTAAACCACAGACATGCAGAAAACAGTGGAAGCCCTCTTTCCAGTCTGCCAGAAGGATAACTATCAGAAAATGTAACCTTATTCAGCCTAACACTGATTGGTCAAGTGGATGACATTTAATTCTGTGTGCTGTCATTGTGTCTTGCTAATTCCTCTCATAACTCACATGTGACCACAGTCAACTAAGTCACTGTATCAAAATTTTGCCGTTTTGCTTTTCGGATATCCAGTCCTATTTTCTCTAACTCTTTGAGAATAATTTATTCCAATTTCAACATGTTGCATGGCAGCATTCTTCTCCGCTATATAAAAGTTATATATTAAGATCCATCTTTATCCAGCAAAAATTTAGTTTAGTTAATAATATGAGAGGCAAATTAGGCCTTAATATATTTTTGCCTTTTGCATATGATATTGTTCTCTCTTCTGGTGTTTGGGTTTTTATTTTAATGTTTTATGTGTTCTTTATTGTTGTTTAAAAGTCTTGCCATATTCAGGTCATTCAGGTTGTGGCCACACACTTCCAGTTATACAGGAAAACAAATTTTCAGATTTCTATGAAGGTGAAGCAGGAACTTTACTGACCAAAAGCAGCATAGCTTTCCACAGCACTGAAAAAACAAAGCAAATACACAACAGTGCAACAGCACAAACCGTACCAGAAAACCTTGTGCACCTTTATGATGGAAGGTTTTCTGAGAAAGAGCTGTAGAGTGTGTGCAGCTGCAGTCCGCATCCAGAGCTCTAAAAAGCTTTATCTCATTAAAAAATGCAGTTTCCCAGAAATTCAATGGGACATGCTACAACATAAGAGGCAAAGTAAACATACTGCATCATTGCCATACGAAAGAAACGGCACAATTATATTCGATTATGGCTTTCAAAGTAATTGTTGCTTCGTGATTCATCTTCTTTTCTGTCCGTCTTTCGTTTCCACTCATTGAGATATGCTCCAACTGAAGGCACCAGATGACCTTCAGCCATCCCTCTCCTCCACTCTTCCTCACTTCTTCCTGTTGTCTTAAAATAGACCTTCCTCCCCAATCATGAGCAGAGTAGTGCGACTGGCCCTGTGGGCACAGGCTTTGGCAAAAGGGTGCCAGAGATGAGCCTAATTAACTCACTGGGAAGGACAAAGCAGGGGAGGAAGGAGGTATAGTGGTGAGGCAGAGAAAGAAGGATGGCGGAGGAGGGATAAGATGGAGAAGTGAGTAGAGGAAGAGTAGAGAGGGACAAATAATGAGAAGAAGGTCAAAGAGACAGAGAAAATAGGTAAAACCAGACCTCTAGGGCAAGGATATAGATGTGAAGAAGGTAGACGGAGAGTGATGGAGAGGAGTCTAATTAGATATAGGAACGAAGTCCCTCCTCACTTTACACAGCAATGCAGTAAACAACGTGGGTCAGGCAGCTGCAGTGTCAAGATATGAAAAAGAAAATATGGAAGGTGCGAACCGGGTGATCGAGCAATCCAGCCGAGTCAATTAGCCTACGTCTATAAAACAAACCGCTTTTAATTGGCTCTGCCAGGCTCTCATAGGCAGGAAGTTGCTGCTTCCTGCAGGTAAGAGCTGGAGCCGAGGTGGGAGATAACAGCAAAGACGAATGGTCATCAGCATCATTCCTCCTCTCCTTATCTGATATCCACTCCTCCTTCTGCACACCTCACACTTTTTAATTGCACATTATCTCTACCTGTGGCACTCATTCCACAGCCTCAAACACAGACATGATGTTTCGTACTTATTTGGTCCATCTATGGGAATGTAATTTCTGTGTTTGTTAATCCTTTATTATGACTCCACACATAAAGCTTAAAAAATATTAAATCCCCTCAATAGGTCTTTTCATAAGAGTACACATTGGAAAATCAAATGTAGCCTTTAGTACAAATGATGCAACCAGCCAAGTTCTCCATTTATAAAAGAAATAAATCTTTATTTTAAACAAAAAGCAAATCAACGAAAGCAGATTACAAATAAATAAATAAAAAAATAAAACCATATTAGACAAGAAGCTAATGTTAATTAGATGCAGTTCCTATTGAAAGCCTAAATATGAATGATCTGAGAGCTTTTGTCCTTTCGACCAGTGGATTAAGATTTCTCCTGAATCCCATCAGAGGCCGGTCTTTGGCTATCATGTTTGCAGCTTGCTTGTCATTAAGAGGTTAAACAATTTTCACACTGTGGTAGCTATTAAAAGTGTCATTTTGTGTTTAGCTTGAAGAAAGCAGTTATTAGATTAGGTGTGCTGAGCTACTTAAATTGTTTTTCTTTGATTTGTCTATTGCTGCTGGTTTGCAGTTTCCATGTCTTGCAAACAAACATAATAAGCAGTGAGAGTGTAATGATTTTAACTTTAAATAATTAGATCCTGTCTTTATATATTTGATAGCAAAAATTATATATATATATATATATATATATATATATATATATATATATATAGCGAGAGAGAGAGAGAGAGAAGGGGAAGACATAGAGTGAACAACCCAGCTGCCATTGTGCAATGTCTCATTACCACTACAGCATGACTATTTCTCATGCTGTGAGAAATAGTCCCACAGCATGATTCTGCCACCACCATGCTTGAAAGAATATACAGTGTTTTAAGATTTAAAAACTTCATCTTTGCCCTTCCAAACACACTTCTTGTCACTGTGGCCAAATAGTTCAATGTTTGTATCATCTGAACATGAAACTCTTTCTGCAGATGAAACATCAACAGCCAGCAAAGTCACAGTTAAATAATTGCAATAGTGGACTACATATGGATAGGGAAATTCAAGATTTCCTTAAGCGACGGGTGCTTGACCCGTCCATCATTCTTGGTCCCAGACGATCCAGAGTTCAAAAGATCTAAATGAAAATGTGGGTAACATCAGTGTTTTTTTTCCAGACATTCTGAAGGAAGGGCTCTGAAAGATTGACATTTTTATCAGTTACCAAAAACATTTAAATGCATAATTGGCAGCTGAAACCATGAACATGCCAAAAGGCTCCTTTCAGGTGTTTCAACACTGTTTCCCTTCTCGTTATGATTTATCTGCTCAGTTTTTGTAACAGTCTGCACTCGAGGTCATGCATCACACACCACCTTGGCCATATGTCAGCACTCTTCCCCTGTCTTGCACTCAGTGGCCCCTGATGAGTAGCTTGGCCCAGACTGACTGTGATTACCAAACAGGGCAAGCATGTAGTCTAATTAACACATTAACAAGCAGCAGCCAGCCGACATGGGCCTACAGCACCACCGAGTAAGGGTCTGACAGCTTCATCCCCCATCTGTCACCATTGGCACACAAAGATAAGCTCCGTATGTGCATTTGTGTGTGTGTTTCATCGCACTGATATGGGCCCTCCCCTCCTGCACAGTGTCTTTTCTTCATGAAACCAGGGGCGCCCTCCTGATGCTGCCATGTCACATTGCGGTGAGACCCTGCCAAGGCAGAACTATACATAGCTGCTGGCATCAGCCAGGTGGTGTGACCTTCTATGCCAAATCCAGCAATGCTGTAACGGCCTACACTGTGGAGAGACGGTCGTGTGTAGGAAGTTTCTCTCGCTGGATCTTGGCACAGCTGAGTTTACACCCTGGCGCAGACACAATTCTGCAGTAACAAAGCAGCAATTACTCTATGTGATGGACCAGCACAAAGTAGTTTGTAGCTATGAAATGAAAGGAATAGGATGCATGGCGTTCTTCATGTTTTTTTCTTATAAATAAATGTCTGAGCACACCAACAACACTTTAATGTCACTTCACAGCATGCCAGTCAGATTTAAACCAAAACTAAAATATAGTTGGCTGAACTGAGCTTTATTTAGAGGTGTTGAAGTAAAGAAGCCTTAAAATAAATGCATCCCAGATTTTCCAGATTTATATTTGTAAACTTTTCTAAACCACTTACCATTTTTCATGACAACTCTGCACTACTTTATCTTAGTCGAACAAAAAAAAAAAAATAATAATAATAATAATAATAATAAAAAGGTTTTTCTTGACCCAAAAGAACATGGGAAACAATTCACCAGGCAGGATGTTTAATTTCATACATTTTTTCTTTTGTGCAACAGGTTTAGTGCAGCATAATTCAGCTATTCTCAGTTTACTTCTCCTCTGCTTTATGTTTCTGTACACATAGTATCATCTCAGTGAGAAAGGGCTCAGCTGTTTATTCACACAGTGTGTGTGAAGCTGCAGGGACACAGTTGCAACTTCTCTGTGTGTCTGTTTATTACATTACATTGATTTAGCAGACGCTGTTATCCAAAGAGGCTTATAACTGAGATGTATAGAAGACTATAACGTGGTTAATACACTGCATGGGATTGCAACAGGCGTCCAAAGAGGCTTGAATATCTTTTGGGACAGATCGCAACAACCGAGTGCTTTTGAAGCGTATAGCCATACTTTAATAATCATGCTCAATTGCTCATGTGCATGGGCAATGTCTACAGAGTTATGAGATCTACACGATTTATGTTTTAATTTTGTCAGACGATAAAAATTATTTATGAATGTAAGTAATAAAAACAATGTGCTGGCATGTTTTCAGCACAGACTCTTAATTTCTTCTGAGGATGATTTTCTATTTTCCACTGATAGACATCGGCTAGTTTAGAAGAAAAAAAAAGAAAAAATAATAAAAAAATAAGTAATGTTTTGCAGATTATACAGAACAACGACACGTTCAATGCAGAGAACATTTTTCCGTGGTCCTATTGTTGTCTAAAAGCATTTTGTTTTTGCTTGGCCTGCAGTCTGCGGCATCCATCTCTGCAAACAACACACTCTCAGCAGAGGCACAGCAATGCATCACATCCAATTTGTTTGATTTCCCCTCTGAAGGAGTGGAAGGAGCATCTCCCTTCCTCCAGTCCGCCCACCTCCCCCCCTGAGCCTCGAGCAGTGAGGCAGACAGTCTCTTCATGCACAGCAGACCCTGCACAATTCTCATTCATCAGCTTGTGTATTTGCATTTTCAATTAATTGCCAGCGTCTCGCGCAGTGGCTCCCGAAAGCAGCCCCAGCTTTGTGCGTGACCCTTAATTGCAATCATTACATAACACAAGTAACCCGCCCGTTCAATCGTACACTGGGTTTAATTATGGAAACTGAGTTAAAAGCATTACTCAGCAGTCTAATAGACCAGAAATTAGAGCAGTTTGTTCTGAAAACTGAATAAAATTATCCTCAAATGCTTGAATGATAATTACTCGCAGTTGTTGCAGATTTGCACATTTAAATTGCATGTTTACGTTTGTTTTGTTTTTGTTTTTTTAATGCTCTATGCACATTGCATGAAGGAATAATTCTGCATTGCTATGCAGATATTTTTTCTCGCAGAACTTTTTTATCACACATAAATGTTTCATAATATTTTAATAGCAAACGATTTCACTAAATTTCAGTAATGACTGGTTAAAAGTTGTCCAAACCAACTGGGCACAATGTAAAAATGTGAAAAACTGATTGACTGGTAAGAAATCTGCTTTCTGGGGGAAAAAGGAATCCTGGAGAGGAATGTCCACCCATCACTTTGTGATCTTAAATTCCAGCAAAATTAGGTGATGAAACAGGTAAAATGGTCCGAACCACACCAGCAAATTCACTTCTGAGTGGCTCAGAAAATCAAAATGAAGGTTATGGCTCCAATGTGGTTGAATTCAAACAATTCTGCTATAGCTAAAGTTGATGCAGGTAAGAATGGCTCAGCCAGTTTTTAGATTTAGGGGGAAATTACTTTTTAACACAGATATAACATTTCTCTCAATAAATAAAAAAGTCATTTGAAAACTGCTTTTTACAGTTCTGTCAGAGATAAAAACATTTTCTCAATGCTTTCAGTTTTCTCTCTCTAATCTAGACTTCAAATAAAGCTACATTCACACCAAAGACAACACAAACGTATATTCAAATCAAATTCTTGCTGGGTTGGCAATTGAATACGGAAATACTATGAGATACAAGCGCATTCTGAGGCTCATATCTATCATAAGCACATACTCGCACTCAGACAGACCCAATCTTACTTCTTCATATGCATGCGGACACGTTCTCACTCACAAATAGATTTCACTTCTTGTGTGTGAGCGGTTAGGAACAAAGAGGCAGCATGATACAGGGGGATGAAAAAAAGCAATTATTCTGTGCAGGGCTCTGTACCTGGGGTTATAGCCTCGCCTCTGGAGTAAATAAGTCACTGTGAGTGTGTGTGCTCACACTGCAGATCTGAGAGAGCCACACATTTGTCTGCATGCTCACACACACTCACGCATACACACACGCCTATGCACAGGCATTTTCCAAGAAACATAGGCACACAAATTCAATCTTGCATCTTGCTGCAAATGTAGATCACACACGTCTACGCTCTGTCCAACGCACTCACTCCACCATCCTTCTTCCTGTCACACAGATAGCCATTGCGCTCCCATAATGAAGCTCTGTGTGCTGCATTCACACTTGACCACAGAGCCAATATCGCAAAGACTACAGCAGAGAACCCCCCACTTCTTCTCTCCACCTCTTGCTCTACAACTCCCTTCACCCTCTCATATTTTCTTTCCTTGCTTCTGCTCTCCAGTTGCTCTGGTAAGAAATCATCCTGTCGTCGTCATAAAGGAAGCGAGGACAATTTGACTTAAGTTTTAGAGAGAGCTTTAGAGACAGAGGGATAGGACGAGTAAAAGAGAGACAGAAAGAAGAGGAGGCAATTGTGTACATGTCAGTGTAGAGCTGTAATCTCTGATATAAATCTTAATATCCCATTCAGAGCTTTTCTTCATTACGGAGCCTGATTTATTAGCCGGGCTTCCCCTTCAATTCATCAAAATAAAGTATGAGCTCAAGGTTGTGGCTAGTAGGGCAGATTAAAGCAAACAGCACACTGAAAGGGACGGGCTCAGAGAGGGGGAACCTTGATGTTGTCTTTCCTTTTTTTATTTTTTCATTTGCACATTTTGTCATTCATCTATTAAGCAGACGCTTCTGTCTGAAGTCTTAAACGGTTCCTTGAAGGGAAACTTCACTAAACAATAAAGTGATATTCAGGAATGCCACTCTTACCGACACTGGTAGCACCTTTAACCAACATGGACGCATAAAAGACAACAGTCTGAACTGAGACTGTCTTCAGCATAGTGACCGCAGAGCATGGCACCATACCTGAAGCTGTTGTCTTACCGTTTCCTCTCTTGCCATGTAAGCTGATTTTATTAAAAAAATGGAAAAGAAAAGACACCTGGATCTAAATCTGAGGAAGGGGAAAGGATTTTGTAGAGCATCAAGTTCTGTCTGAAGTGCCACTTTTGATACGCTCTCGGAATAGTCCATCTGTATTGGAATCAAGGATGTGGAATTCACAGCATTCAACTGCATCGGGACAGGATACATTACTTACACTGAAATGTCATTTATCTTTTATTCTACTACTTCAGGTAGCAAAATTCCAATGCTTTCTGTATGTAGGAGTCAGTTAATTATTCTCTGTGTTTATCAGAGCATACAGGTAAACTGTTTCAAGGATTTAATATGCCAGATGAGTAAATCTTCACCTGTGGAGACTGCATAGTGCAATATGATATAAATGAATGTTAATAGTAAGTAACTGGGTCCCAGCTGTGTCACGTGAGTCACATTTTCACCTGTTGTGTAACAATGGTGCACATGAGAAGGACCCATGAGCTGCGGCAGCATTTTTTTTGACATATCCCCAGAACATTCTGTCAGTTTTGCTACAAATCACAAATGCATCATAAAGCGATAACTTTGCAGTTTGTTCCTATGATATCATTTCTTCCTACACCTTTGTGTAGCTGGATAGAGACAGCACTCTCCAAACCTTTTCACAAAAAGGATTTTTCAATATGTCCTCAAAGACATATGCTTCCCCCTTTTTAAGGATGGAATATGATGCCCCCAAGACTGGATTAGCTCACCAATTAGACACAGGCCAACCTGCCTCCATTCTCACCAGGAAGGTAATGTTCTGTGTGTCACAAATGGCTCTCAATACTGAGTCTTTTGAAGCCCCTGTAGTGAGCAAGATGTGAAAATGTTTGTTTTCTCTTGCCATAACATCTTAAAAGAACTGCTACTCCAAGCGTTTATGTAATTAAATGCTCATCACAGAGTAAAGACAACAGAGTGTCATTCCTCATCTTGTAAAATGCTATGGAAAGATAAGAAAAGTTCATGTAATGCAGTGCTAATAATCTGTATGGTAATAATGGACAGTAGTTACCATCTCAGCTGAGAGCCCATTGAAATTGATTCAGAGCAAAAGGTTTTTCTGTTAGAGTCTCCTCAGGTTCGTCAGATCAAATGCAACAGCAGCATAATAGAATGGCTGCAACTTGCTTTTATTGAGAGAGATCAATGACAGATGCATTAAGCCATAGAACCAGACTGGTGTATGCTCACACATGTTTTCATCTTAAAGACAAGATTGGCATAGAAGTAAAACTGAGTTGGCCAAAAAGTTTATCAGAAAGTTTACCTTGTCCCTAAAAACGTTTTCTGTACTGTAACTGGTTTTGTTTTTATTGTAATCTATAGTTTAAGAAACTGAAGAACTGAGTTGTGGAATAAACATTTTATTGTTGTTTCTCTGCTATGTAAGATGATTTTTGAAGGTGTCCAGGTACATAAAAATCTTAGATTGATAGATTTTACATGTTTGTATCAAACACTGTTATAAATGTACAGCATTTATAAATGAATGGTTGCAGAGGGAAGGAGGGATTAAAGCCATCAAAACCAACAGAATGACAATTTAGCCATCTCTTCTTCTCTTAAAAACTACTCCCATTGCAATTGGAAAATTGCTAAAAAGAAAGAAAAAAAAAGCTCCTATTTTGTGTTCTTAAGTGTGTTTTTGTGTTCAACTGGCAGATGCACAGAAATTAGCAAAGAACAGAGAATCAGCCCAAACAGAAGAAAATGAGGGATGATGCAGGGCTGCATGAAAAAAGAAAAAATAGGTCATATTTTTATGGTCTTTTTACATAGAGCAATTTATTTATTTATTCCTACCTGAAACGCTGTTTCAGAAGAACAAGATTTAATCCAAATTCTCCTGCAGGCGAGACATAGTATTGACTTAACCCACCAGTCTGTCAACTATGAAGTGACTGATCAAAATTTGATGGTGAAAGAGCAGGATGAGGTCACCAACCTTAGCACCAATGGTTCGACCTTTGACACCTGGACCTGGTCAGGCGTGAGTCTGGCGTAGGAACGCTGGAATAATCAATGGCAGACGCAGCATTTAATAAAACAAGAGGTCCCCAAGGGAGCGGAGGGGGATCTCCAACAAGCTGTAAATGTTCCATACAACCAGGCCGCCTGCCAGTCAACAGATAAAGCTCAGGCTTGTCATCATTCTTTTTTTGACAAGCTTCTGTCACATGAGCATCTCTGTAGGATAAAAAACTGTTTATAGCAAAAGTAGAAAAAATGTCACAACTATGCAACACATTTAAACTGCATAGCCCAGAGTGTTTGCACACTTTTAGACCACTCAATTAATTAAAGTGAAATTGTTTTTTGAGAACTGACTGTCAGCTAAATATTCTTAGCTCACCTCTAAGCTTCCTCAAGTGAGAAGCTTCCTCAAGTTTAAGTTTTACAGACACAGCCCTGTCTTATTAAAAACTGAAACTGTCCTTTAGCATAGGAACCAAATGATGATAGTGTGCTTTGAAGCAGATACCAACCTTAGCATAATTAGCAGATAATGTTTTGACAGTCGTGGTGTTCTCATAGTTTATCTTTCCTGTCACTCTGTCAAAGTTTATGTTTTCAAGTATGCAGTGGTGATTTACTCTAATGAATTTAACAATAGTGTTAGCTTCTTGTTATAACCTCAGGGTGGGCCACTCTGGTGACACAATATTCCAGGTATGACTATTTACAGTTCCATTCGACTTCCCTTTTAGTTTTTGCTCTCTTTGCAGGTGTTTCCTCTTAGAAACAGGTCAAACTCGTATTCTTTTTGTTCTCCCCCATGCTGATCAAACCTGGGGTCCAGCCTTCCATGTCCTCCATCTCTTTCTTGACGACCACTTTTCCGTTCGTCTGTCTTTTGTCTTTGTGTCACTGAGGTCTCTTGTGGGAGCAGAGAGGTGACAAAAGTGTGTCCGCATCGCCCAGCTGTCTGCCTTCCTAATGAGGCTGAAACACGGGGGGTCAGCTTATTATGGAGATGAGACGATCCAGGAAGGGCAAAAGGTGACAGACCTTGTTAATAAGGGCCCTCTTCTTTTTTTTGCTCCACCCTACCTTTTCTGCTCTGTTTCATTTTCTCCAATTACTTTGCAAATAACTTCATTAAGGTGTACCAAATGCTAAACAGGAAGTTTGGCTTCCTTCCTTCCTCCTCACCCTACCCTATCGTTCCATTTACCTTTATCTTTTTATTCTAGGAGATGCTTGAAGCTTTGCTCCTTTGTCACCTGTTGGGTTAAGTCGCCTCTCTTAGCCCGGGGCCACCTCTGTTTGTCTGCTCAGCTCCATCAGGCTTCCTTTGTAGCCAGGGGTCCTCAGCTGGATCCTACTGTAAAGGAACCTGCATGCGTGTCTGTGTATGTGTGCGCCATATGTCTTAAGCCCTTTTCAAACAACATGCAGTCATCCTTCTTCTTCTTTTGAAGCCACACTTCAGTGGGCTAGCTTGTCTTTGAAATGCAACCTCAACTCAGGGACACAGCGATGCCGAGACAGGGCACGCTGTCTGCTGAGCTTTTCATTTATCGCTCAAAGTAGTTTGAAGCTGGTTGGGAAGGATTTCTGGTCTTTAACTTGCGTCGTTTTTACTGATTTTACAGTGGCGTGAAAAAGTATTTGCCCCTAACGGATTTGTTCTGTTTTTGCATTTTTGCCAAACTTAAATGTTTCATGTCATTAAAGTAATTTTAATATCAGACAACCATATTGATTGTGATGAACCAAGTTTTTTTTTTATTATTATTTTTGGAAAGTTGTGCTTAGATCAAGAAATCACTTAAATAAAACCTTGCTTCCAGAATGATGGGAGCTTAAAGATGTCAAAAAGCAGAATTTTAAGAACAGACGAGAATGTCACTGGCCTCTCTCAATCTGTAAAGAGTTAGAAAACCTTTTCTAAGGCTTTGGGAAAACCACGTTGAGAGATGGAGGGAGTGCCACATGGCACAGTGGTCAAGCAGGTGCACCATACAGAGTCTGCAGTCCTTACATTTTTTCCTGTTTTGATTTCTGGTCTCTGGTCATTTGTTGCATAACTTTCCCTTCTCTCTCTGCCCCGTCTCCTGTCCAGCTACTGTTGAATAGAGGCCAGTGGTGCCAATAAAAACACTTGAGAATTGTCCATATAGGAAAACTTGGAAAAGTTGTGATCCGTGCCAGGAGTAGCTTGCATACAAAAGTTGCCACAAGAGTGCATCATGACTCCTACAGGAGGTAAGAAACAAAAACAGAACAGCAACTAAGATGCTGCAGGCCTCACTTGCCTAAGTTAAGTTTAGTGTTCACAATTCAAGAATATGAAAAAAAGAAGGTAAAAGAGGACCAGAGTATCCTAAGGCCAAAATTACTACTAAACAAACAAATACATCTCAACAAAAGCTATTTTTGAATTTACAAAAACATATGTTGACTATCCCCAAAAGTATGGAGAAAATATTCTTTAGATTGATGAAACAAAATTGGAAATTGTTGGAAGGTGGGACTCATGTTACATCTGGAACAAAACTATAATGCTACAATTTTGGAAAAAGAACATTTTAATCATTTAATCGTGACGGTAGCGTTGTGATCAGTGGTTGCTTTGCTGAGTGATTTGCAGAAATTAATGGAATTATAAATTCTGATCTCTTCCAGAAAGACCTGAAAGAAAAAGTCTCACCATCAATTTACTACTTTAATATCAGCAGCGTGCAGCAGACTTCCAGAAAGTTCCTCTGAATGAAAAAAACTTGGACTGACTTCTCCAAACAGTGGACATAAAAATATAAAAAGCAAATTCTTAGCTATATTTGATCACAGTAGTTTCAGAGTTTAACATATAAAATTATTAGGTTTTGAGGTTAATTACTGCTTTTTGTATTTACAATAATTTTTACTGCTTTATGTATTTGAGCATAAAGTCTAATTTATGTCTAATTGGACAAGACAAAAAAAATTACCCTCATGTAAATTTAAATATGCTTTATGAATCTGTGGCTTTGTAATAAATAGTGTAAGATCAATAGTAAGCAGAAGGCTCACTCACGCTGCGTGAGCAGGTCATTAAAAAATAAAAAATAAAAAGACCTGGAAATGTGCCTTGTTAGCTATTTCTTCAGCATTTGATCTCATGATATCCCAGGGACATATTCTTGTTTTTTTATTTCCCTTTTTCACTGCCTGCCAGTCAAAGGCTCACTGGGTGCGCTTGGTTGCTAAGTTAAATGAAATGATTATCCAGACTGCCTTTCATTGGTCAGATCAGGTGGCATGCAGATTACAGCTGCCATGCTGCTTCAGCACCTGGCAAGGAGGAAAATCTCACACAGAGACGATTTTGAAATTTCTTGTTGCTAGGAGAACTTTAGAGGTTGTGGTGATCATCTCTAAGTAGCATCTTTGTTTGTTTTTTTTACTTCCTGTTGTGGAAAGAACATTTTTTTATTAAATGAATAAAAAAACTCTAAATTATGCATTTCTGTTTATTCCGATACCCATAAACGGACTATAAATGTATTTTTGTGTTTTTATGACATAAAGCACTTTTAACTGCCTTGTTGCTGAAATGTGCTATATTTCTTGATTGATTGATTTATATATAAAATCCAGTGCAAACACTTTAAAGCTCAGTCAAAATTCAGACTTAAATCAAATTGAGAATCGTTAACAAGACTTTAACATTTCTGATCAGACATTCTCAATCCAATCTCAGTCGGATCTCACTGACTTGAGCTCCTTTGCAATAAAGATTGATCATTTAAGGCACATAAGTAAATAACACTATTCATTACCAGAGACAAAAAGGGAAGACTAACAGTCACGCAATTCAAGTGCCTCATAAAACAACAAATCCCACAGTAAATTCAAATATTTGAGACAAGTTGCTGGAATGTTATTAATAAAAAGCTTTGGGGTTTTATAATTATCTCATTGGTGGTGCCTGGGGTTTATGTTTCTGAGGGAGGGCTGGTGTTAAGGCTAAAAGCTGTTCCGGATATTTAGCTCTTGTTATCATCATATCTCATCCATCTGTCCTAATTATACCTTTACATGATTTTAATGGTCCAGAAAATGCAGATAAGTCAAACCATAGATTAGCATCTGCCTTGCTTCTGCAGCAGAGTGCACACAAACACACTGCACACAAACACACTGTCCACAGGGGCATAAATATCTAGGAGTGAACTGTTGTCATGATTTAGTGAAGAAACCGTTAGTGTAATTAGAGAGGATGTATTGATTCTGCTTCTCTTTCTTTCTTTGGTTCTTTTAAGGAAGTTATCAAGATCTACCTCTTAGACACGCCTTACAATTTAAAATATGTTTACAGTGTCGTAAAACATGTCCCATTGCAAATTTCTTCAGTTTTTTCCTTTTTTAAGACCTCAATGTTTCAGACTGTAAACATTTTAACCTCAGACAAAAATAACCAAAACTTTTCCCTGTTCGAAACATAAATTAACTTTGGCAACAACTGTTATCTGGTGTTTACGGTAACCAACAATGCATTTTTTTATATCACTTAATTGGCCCACTCTTCTTTGAGGAATTGCTTAAATTCAATCACATTCCAGGTTTTTGGAGCATAAACAGTTTATTTAAGGTTATCTCATAGCATCTTGACTACTCCAAATCTTTCTCTTTTTTCATCATTCAGATGTGGGCTTTCTCATGTGCTTTAGATCATTACCCTGATGCACAACCCAAGTGAGCAATAGCTAAAGGCAAATTGCTTTGACCATTCTCCATAATCCTATGGATGGCAGTTATGCACCACATTTATATGCAAAAGCGGAAAATTGTGTGTAGCTTTGTTCTTAAAAGAGACCCAACAATACCTCTGTTTTTTTGTGAATATACAGATGTTCATATCTTTTGAAATGATCCACTGCTTATGCATCAATGTTTGAAACCATGCATGTGAATTCTGTGTGTCTGTGCATTGTGAATGAATGCAGAAGCCTGTGTGCAAGCCCTCCCTGCAGGGGGTCGGAGTTGGCTGAATTTAGGAGGATTTTCTGGGCTGTTTGTGCTGTCTATAAAGAGCACTCTTCACATGAACTGCACCGATGATAGATAGTCACTTATGCTGCAGCTGACATCCAATCTGGCACTAGCGATTTTGAAGCCCTCACCCCTTGATGTGTTTCTGTGCAGCCGCCGGACCCCCCTCTGCTCAAACACAGAAATCCCATTTTGTGTCACAGGGCAGTGAAATGAGGCCGTGTCTGGGTATGTCTCTGTTTTTTAACAGGTCTTGTGTGGTTTTCTGAGAGTCCACTGGCCGAATACACATGCACCAGTTTTTCAATTGTAGACAATGTTTCTTCTTTTATTTCTGTGTGTTTTTCTTTCTGTTGGAATGATTACAGGTCTGAGGCAAATAAGCGTCTCTGCCAACCTTCACATTTATCTTTGGCTGTTTTCACAGAAAGACACCTGCTGATTTACCCAATTTTTTTTCCGAGCTGAACGAAGTACCCCATAAAAGATTTATCCTATTTTTATTAAGTCTCTGTCTATGTCTCTTGGCCTCGTGGTATTTTCTTCTATCATGACATATTTAGATTTTTTTAAACGCCTTTGTGTGATGGTGTAACCAAACCATCAGCAATACACACACACCCACACACATGCACGCACACACACTAGCTGTACATATAAGCAGTAAAGTGTGTATTCATCTTGGCACATTAACACTACAAACTTCAGAGTATTTCATTAGAATTGGATATGATAGATCTTAAAAAAATACCACAAGTAGAAATTTTTTTGGGATGAAAAGTGAATTGGTAAATTGGCAGGGAAATAAATCAACCTCGATTTTCTTAATATTAAGTGATCGACTGATACTCACATATGAAAATTATGTTATCCACTGATCATAGTGGCTTCCAAAAAGCTCTGAACATCAGTCACTGTCCCTTTTCGTGTTACTGTGAGAGTCTGAGTGACAAACCCGACCACCAGGTCAGGTCTGCAAGTGCTTAATTAGCAATAATTGCACCGCTGTTGCCAACTTAGCAACAGTGAGGCTTTTAGCGTTTAGAATGGAGCCTTTACATGTTCTCATTGAATGAGAGGGAACAAACTGTAAGAGAAACCCAAGGAAGGACATTAACTCACAGTAAGGATGACTCCATCCATCCATCCATCCATCCATTCATCCATCCATCCAGTGACTTGGAAAGAGGCATCCTCACCCTACACAAGTTTCCAGTCCATTGCAGGACTAAACAGACACATCAAAATATTTTTTTATTTGGTCTTGTTC
This sequence comes from Alfaro cultratus, assembly GCA_903066825.1. NCBI lineage: Eukaryota > Metazoa > Chordata > Actinopteri > Cyprinodontiformes > Poeciliidae > Alfaro > Alfaro cultratus. The sequence continues at coordinate 21,503 of CAEFZX010016280.1, read as the reverse complement.
TAATTTTCTAATATTCAGTTTGTATTAAGTTGAAAAATGTTTTCAGGAACTCAATGACGTATTAACAGTTTGGATATCGAAGAGATGGAGCCAAAAACTGAAGTCACTCTCCATTTCCAAAGAACCATCTTTTTATATGAGTCTTAAAACATTATTTCACTTTTAATCTTATCTATTAATTCTGCACTGATTTTTATATCTCTTTCATCTTTTCTAAAATACCTTATTAATTCCATTGAATCTGAATATGAAGGTAACTGCAGGAAACGAGCACAAGTATTTCTATGAGTTCTGTTTAAAATGCAATTAATCCGCCTATCAGTACTTGTAAAGTTTCCTAATTAATGCTTCTTGTTTAATATTTTCACTGAGACAAAAACTGGTGAATAAAACCCAACGGATGAAACTTTCTGAAGTGTTTGTGCAAGAAAATGTCCCAGTCCAGCACCAGCTGCCTACCGGTCTTACTGTGACATTCAGCCCTTTTTGTAGTCTTTAAAAAGCACTTAACATCTATTGTTAATTGTCTTTTCAGTGCAATGGGAGACTGTTTAGTCACCAAGTAGTTTTCTAACAAAGAAGCTGTGGGTGTTAACTGGCTGCAGCTCCAATTAGCATCAACTGTAATAACATCAAAGGTTAATTTTAATGAGGATGCTACACATGGAATTGCAAGAGTTCATTTTTCTCTTTACAGTTAGGTGATATTTATATCTGTGCAGGCTCACAGTGAAGCTTGAAAAATGACAACAAGACCTTGCAAATAACTGGAGATTGATCTTTTCATCTGTCTGCATGATGAAGCTTACTCTCAGGTATGAGAGGTCAATCAAAAAAGAAAGTAACAGCCAATTTAATAGACTTGCAGCAGTTTAAAAGGTTCTTGTTGTCATGTAAAGTATCAGGCTATTACTGCTACTGATCAATAATAAAATCCACAAATATAATTAGATTATAAAAATAATCTCATAGCTGTTCAAGCACCTTCTATAAGTGTTGCCTATTAAACTCCATCTATCACTATCAGTTTTAATGACGAAGTCATGAGAATCAGCCAGGCTCCCAGCAGGAAGTGAGTCTTTATACTGGAGGTGGGATTGAGGCAGGTATTGTTGTCTTTAGCTAGGTGAACTCTTTTTATTTTCTTTTGTAGGAAGTAAAGGAAAGCTGGTTCAGTACTCCTGTGTTTGGATGTGTTTCTTTCATGTACAAAGTCATAAACAGAGCTACTACAATTCAATAGTGGCTCTTACGTTACACACACCCAGGAAAATCCACTTTATGTTACACCACACATAACCTGACAAAATGTCAACAAAAATAATGCCTCAAAAGTGTTTAATCATGCTTCCTTGTTGTCTATACTAAAACCAACATGTGTGTTCTGTTTTTTGTTTTTCTTTCTCAACAGAAGGTTGGCCTGTTTCAATGCTGTTTGCTTAATGCTCTCTGTTTAATTCCTGGACAAAGTAATATTGATCCAACAGAAAATTTGTATATTTGGGCATCAAATACTCATCTAAAAAGCTGTAGTTTTTAGTTGATTCGGTAAATATTTCAGCTTGCAAAGAAAATGTTTTTCTATTTGAAGATCCTAATGTTCCCTTTTTTCATTTTCTATAGTTTTATTCCCCCAAAGAATTTGTGTGTATAAAAATAAACGCGCATGCAGCAAGTACCTAAGGGCTGTGTATAAATATCAAGGACTCTGTACATGTAGTGCCTGCTCTACTGCTTTTGTATCAAGTAGAACATGTCCAGCCACTGGTATTTCATTAATTATCCAGTCAGCTGCAGATTTTTTCTGACCATCAACTAGCTTCTGGCATAATTCTGGAAGATATTCTGCCAATCTACTAAGTAAACAATGCTTTACATTCAATGCTGAAGCATGTTAGCACTGAGAAGAAAGAGACTCAATGAGCTGGAGGGAGGATGATGATGATCAAGATCAGAAGAACAGAAAATTGGATAACAGCTTAAATTGTGTCTTATCTCTGTCTATGTTCAAGTTGGCCTTTGTTAGCTATTTTTTGACATCATGTCTCCCTGGAAATGTTTGATTTGGTGTAATTTGATATTTTTTCTACCTCCACAAATTCTAACTCTGATTTGTCAGCTGTGATTTTCCTTTGTGTCCTGATTACATCGTACCAGAAATAGACATTTCTATCCTGCCTCCTGCCCTCCGAGCCCCAAAATATGTCCTGCCGCAAAAGCAGCGTGATAGCTAATTTAAAGTGTTCGCAGAGACACATAAAAACATGCTTTTCAGTAACTCCGTTTTTTCCGTTGAAGAAAGCTCTTCCTCTCCACTTTCCCCTCCTTCGTGTGATATTTTCAAGCTCACCTCTTGGGGAAAATGCCAAGACACGACTAAAAAGAACATCATAGCTGGGATGTTGTAGGCCTAAGCAGCTGCTGATGATAACAGTACACTGAGTCACTAATGGATTTTCGAGAAGAAAAAGGCTTTTGCATTTCAAGAAACACCTTGATCCCTCTTTCGCTACCTTTTGTCAGCATGCTGCTTATTCTATGTGATTTTACAAAATTTTGTGGATTTTGTTCCAGAATTCAGAGAAATCTAGCATTTCATTGTAAAATATTTGGCATGGACATTTATTTGTGCTCTTTGAACAATGTATTGAACAGGACCTGTTTTATATTAAATACAGTGTGATCCTAGATTATCATGAAGTGTTTGATTGTTTCTCTTTCATTTTAGAGCAAATGCTATGTTAGAGCTACTGGACTGTTTTTTTTAATCTTCTGATGAAACAATCTGTAGGATTTGTGTAGCAATTTCTGAAGAAGTCTATGTTATTGAAATGAAGAATCTGGTTAAAATAAATCTTTTAAAACTAAACACCTTGAAAAGGAGATTTACTGGTAGGTAAGTGGTACAATTTTAGAGTTTGTGACCTGCTAGTCATTAGTCGGAGTCAATTAAGCTGAAAATAATCTTGTTTCAAACCCAAGTTGTGTATCTTTATTAAAAAGTACGCATTTTGAGGAATTTAGGTGAAATAATTGAAACAATGTACTTTCTACCAGTTTCACCAATCTCTATCTAATTTCTATTGACAGTCTCATGAATCTGCATGAGATCTGAACTCATTCACCATGACTGTTGATGAAGTGTTCATTGTGCAAAACCACAAGTTCAAGTTGCTCAAAGACCAAAAAGCAGATAACATTCACTAACCGATTCCCATAAATGTCCAGTGTTTGCCAGGAGACCGGAACAATAGCGCTGATTGATAAAATTGGGCGCTGACAGCCAAGAGCTTACAAGAATCCTACACTGCCGACTAAATGTATTCTTTCCTGCTATTACGCATCACTCTGGCTGCCTCATCACCGTCTCAAGAGCTCTGTTTTTCTGTTCTCGTTCCACAGAAGATGGAAGACAAGAGGACACGTGCGGACCAATGCGCAGTTGGCGAGTGAGTGCTAATGTTCTTCTGCCGGCTTGCGAGTGGATAGTTTGCTTTGATCTCCATAGTTAAAGCGTCATTTACAAAAATGAAACCTGCAATGCACTGTGAGTCTTTCTTTTGCAGACCACAATACAATAAACTTAAAATTATATTTAATGCTTTTGAAAACACACTCACTCGAGCAGTATTTTTCTACAAGAGACTCAGAATGCTCCACTGTTCTGCCGTTAAATTCAGAGATGGGAGAGTAAACAATTTTGGCAGATGACCTGTTGTTTTTGTCCCCTGTGGTTCCTCTCTATTTTCTTTGATTAAAGCCCTGGTTCTAATTGCCATCACATCGATTTCTGCAAACAGTCTGTGTTTTCATGCATAATCAGTAGATTGAGTTAAAGCCAACTGAACTGCTTCAGCGAAATAAATAATTTCATCCCTCAGATGATTATTTCCTTTTCAATTAAATGGGCATATGCTTTTCAAGATCATTATCATAAACATCTTGTAGGCTTTGGCATAAATCCACCGGGTTGTGCAACATATAGAACCTTGTAAATATAATTATTCCACTGGTTTTGTTATTCAACAAGCACAAACTCCAATGTCTTTTGTTGAGATTTTATGTAATTAACTGAAACAAAGTAGTGCATCATTAAGTGAAAGGAAAAAAAGACGTTTATCACAAGTGAAAATCTCAAAAGTGTAGTTTGCCTGAAATTCACCTCTCGTATATCTCAAATATTACTCTCGTTGTTCAGGATCTGGTCACATCTTGGTATGGTTGCACTTGTATCCAACTCTTTCCATTTTCTATCTGTGACAAGTTTAAATCTTGAGATATAATTTCAAAACTTAACCCTGATTTAATGTTCTCCACAACTTTATTTGTAATGGTTCTGCTGTGTTCTTTAGTCATAATGGTGCTTGTTTGTTCACTTATGTTCTCTAACATCACACTTTTCAGATTTTTCTTTGTAAAATCTCAAAACATTATGTGTTACTATTCTTAGATTTCAAAACAAAAACTATTTTCTGTTAACCTGTCACACGATGAAATTAATACACATTAAAGTTTTTTTTTAACATATTTAGGTGCAGCACTTTTTATGGTACTTTACAGGTATTTTAGGGGATTAGGGACAATTTTCAGCAACTAACTTAGCTTTTTTTTCTCGTTTTTTTGTACACATACCTTGTGTATTTGGGTCACTACAAAATTACAGTTCTTTTAGAAAAACATAAAATCATCTCTCAATTAAGCCCTGTACAGAAAATTGTAGATTTGATGTGTAAGAGAGGTGATCAGTGTCCTGAAAGGCAGGTGCTTTTTTTTGTCTGACATGTTGATCCCACTCAGGTCCTCTATGATGCTCAATAGAAGTGAGTTTGCTGAAAACAGCCATGCGTTGTGGTTTCATCAGAGCCATTACAGGTGAGTGGGGATAATGAAAACTAAGTGTGTGTGTTTGGGAGACGGTGTGGGCTTATGATCATCTAAGCCCTCTTTGCTCTATGGTCTGTGAAATTGGCCCGCTCCAGAAGGACCCCATCATCATAACGCCTCAGCCGTGTAAACAATCACATGTAGTGTACACACAGACACCTACACCCTGCATACAGTGCAGATATGTACAGTCACAGAATCCACACAGGAAGGGACTCTGTGCTCTGCCGCTGTCTCTGCTGTGATCTCACTCTAATGTTCAGGCCTGGGTTGCAGTGATAAAAAGACCGGAGACGCAGGAAGGGAGTCTTCCTAATGTGCCCACAACACAGCGGGGGTGTGGCGTCTTCCACACGTTGTATCTGCCCCACTTCTCTTCTCTTCCCCCTCGGGCCCGGCTAGATACATCCCCCGTTAATTGGATAAGCTATGACAGTAATGCTCTATCGGGTCTCCAAAGCACAAACGCGCACTAATAAATTGCGTGTGAGAGAATTAGAGCTTTCTCCATCATAACTAGATTGAAAGAGATCGTGAGTGACAGAATTAAGTGAGTGTGAGAGCTCGTCGACGAGAGGAGGAGCGCTTTGCTGACCTCGGAGATGTGGACCGGCACCATGCCTGGACATTCAGACGCAGTAATTAGCCTGCAGACTAAGCAGCACACCAGCAGTCAGGCTAATAATAGTGTTGTTGCTATTAATAATGAGAGTGATAACAGCGTTCATAATTATGACAGTCGTAATCATAATGATGTAAATCATGTTCCGACCTAGCACTTTAATTGTGTGCGTGGGAGTGCGTGTGTGGGTGTGTGTGTGGGTGTGTGTTTTGAGGGAATAACTTGAAGGTGATGGATTAATTGAGGATGTGTTTATGATTTAATGTCATTAGGGCTTTGTGTGTGTTCGTTTCATTATGGTTTATGTAACAACGGCTTTGTTGTGGGAGCCATCAGTCTTTGTCGTAGCAGTGCTTGGCTTCCAGTCCAAACCTCAAAAATACTCCTGTTCAAATTTAACTTGAAATTAAGAAAACTTTTAAATATATATTCTAAAACTCAGTTTGAAAGTATAACTTAGGATTTTTAAAGTAAGGCTGTGTTGAGGAGTTTTAGGTACATTGTGTCTTAAGTGTGAGAGAAAAGAAAACTTTTGGCAACTTCTACTGTCTTAAAAACAACTCCAATCTCAAATGCCTCACAGGGGTTTATGTAATTTCATCAGCTTTTAAGCTGTGCTCACCTTTATATTATGTGGTTATTTACAGAGAAGCCAATGATCATTTACACAGGAAGTTAGGAGAATGTCTTCTTTGGAGTGATCTTCCATCTACTGATGAAAAATAGAATTGTCTGATGAAAAAGTAAAGCAAGCAAAAATGTTACAGCAGTTTGACTGAACTCCATCTTGTAAATTTTTGCACTGCTATATTTTTCCGTTAGTTATATAGTCTGCTAGATTGTACACATCCAAGATCACAGTTAGCTCACTGCCCTCAACTTCCATTTCCTGTGTAAATAATCATTTGTTCCTCTGTAAAGAACGTCCCAATGTGGACATGACAACAGTTTAATGATTGATAAGATATTGTTTCCCCAAACCACTTCAACAGTGCAGTCTATGAATTGTTATGTATGTACAGTTAAAGTGACCATTTTAATAATTTTCAAATGTGTTACGTTCCTAAAATAAACTGAAAATTCAGATGGATTTTCAAGCTGTGGTAAACAGTGACCAGGCTAGCTTCTACAGTAACTCAAATCAATAACAGTGTGTCACAATGTAACACTTAAAAGCACATTTTCAAAAATATATATTGTACAGTACTATTCCTGTGCAATATATAAAGTTCAGAAGAAACACTTCTTAATGTAGTTTATGAGTTGTATACTATATTAGATACTTGAATTGACGCTAGTAAGAAACCTGCAACTTTCCCGGTCAGAATCAAAACTTTATGGGTGATTTTTCTAACTTGGAAATTAAATTCCAAATTTTGACTACTGTAGTGAATATAATGCAGGATATATTTGTTTTTTAATGCTTCAAATGACAGTAAAGTTTGAATAAATATTAGATTTTTCCTGTCTGCTTTTATTTATTATTATTTTTATCATCTTGCTTTTCTTACCAGTTATTTCAGGTATTTTATTTTTTTTTAAATCTGGAAATCAATCTGAAGTTACATCTCTTTTTAGACCAACAACATAGCAAAAAAAGAAATTATTCCCAAACCACAGATTATTTCACTGTATCTGCCTCTGACATATTCATCAAGTTGCTTCTCATTTCCATCAAGCATCGCTAACCTGCTGTTTTTCACCTTTTTGCTACAGTTAGAGAACATGATGTTCTCATCTTCGCCACATTATTTTCTTCCCATGCAACAAATTTTTCGTGGTGCAAGCCAACCTTTTCCCAGTGCTTCTCCTCGTTGCTTCCCCTTGACCTTTTATCGGGTTGCAGTGTGTGGTTTGTCTTTTTGCCTCACCCTAAGGTAATAACTCACCATACTGGTGGATGATTTATTTAGTTCCTTTTGCAAAGGGCACGAGTATACGGTCCCACACATTCGCACCCTTTCTGTTCTTTAACTCTCTCTTTCTGCATGTTTGTCTTGATCCCAAAGGACCATACAAGTAAACACACTGAAACTCAGAAATGTACAAAGAAACATCCAAGTTTGGTGTGGCCAGCCTAAAAGTAGGTCTCTTATAAACAAATTTATGTTTCACATTATGATATATGCAGTGTTTATACCCCAGAACTGCTTTCACATTTTGCCACTTTACAACCATAAAGCTTAATCTATTTTTGGGGAGGGTAGTAGACGGAAAGAGAAAATGTTACTAATAAAAATCTGGCCTTTTTGTATTCAGTTTGCTATACCCTGATGCATCAAAACAAGAAAATCTGTGCAACCGATTGCCTTTAGAAGTCACCTGATTAGTAAATACAGTCTACCTGTGTGTATTTTAATCTCAGTATAATTGCATCGGTTCTGTGGAAACCTCTGAGGTTTCTCGGACAACATTAGGGAACAAACATCTTGATGAACAAGGAGAACAGCAGAGAGGTCAACACTAAATATACTGCCAGAACTAAACTGAAATGGTTTAGATCAAATCAGTTTCCATGTCTCAGAATGGCCCAGTCCAAGTAGAAACTTAAATCTGCTTGTGAATGTTAGACAAGATCACAAATATACACCACACTTTTAAGATTTATTTATTTATTTATTTTTTGGTAAAAAAAAAAAAAAAAAAAACTGTTTGAGACTTCTCAATATTTTCTTAATTTAATAAACTGTTTTGTGTTGGTCTATCACTTAAAAATCTAAAAGTAAAATACCAAGAAGTTTGTGTCTGCAATATGTGCAAATGTGAGCCATTTTAAGAGCTGTGACCTCTTTTGCGATGCCCTTTTTTTGTAAGATATCATTGGTATCCACTTAAAAAAACATCCCCAGAATTCTCAAACAGCATTTCAGGACTCTTTGCACTGTAATCCTTCAGGATACATGGAAGATGAAGGGAATTTCACAGTTGTTAGGGTTTTATGAGAAAAGACCTGCCAAATAAGTGACTCTTCAGATTTCAACCTTTTTCAGCTTTTTTCCCCCGTTTCTAATCTAGTGGCTCGTGCTTCTGTTTCGATTCACTGTCAGTCAGTCTAACTGGCGTATGATTGAGGTTTATTGCTGCAGATTTAGGAACCTCTGTTCCCAATGGCCGCAGGCTTTTTGTCAGCTGCTCCGTGTTGAGTTGAATTCATTACCAGGTGCAGACGGGGCGCATTTCTGCTGTAGGTGGCAGCAGCTCTCATGCAGTAGCACTGCCAAATTTGGAGTTTGCCTCTGGGGCATAGTTCACTCCGAGATTTTCTTTACTTTGATTTCTGCGAGCTGATTTGATCTGCTGTTGACCTTCTGAGCAGAGTTTCAAAGATATCTCTTATAAAACAGCAATTTCCCATCAAAGAGCTGCCAAAACAAATATAAACCTGCTGGGGATGTTCAAAAAAAGTAAAGTCTTAACAGACATATTCAGCAGCATATTCAGTTCACTTAGACAGGCAATAAAAAGGGAACATTTAACATTTAAACATCGAATTCAGCTACATGTATGTGATTTAAGACCTGATCTTTTTGGCGGCTCATTATATCAGTCATAACTTTTTTTCATATTTTGGTTTCAGAGGGTTTTGATTTAAATAGTGGTTGAACTGGCAAGTTTTTCACTCCACCTGTCTGTAGATTTTGCTGAGTGTTTTGTCTGGAGGCCTTAATGGCTGGGTTGACTCTGGGGACTCATGAAATAGCAAATAGCTACAGGGTGGACAGACCGTATGTAGCTTCTGTAGTTGCATGAGCAAAAACTTAAGAATGGGAGGAACTTGTTGTGGCTTTTGCAGTTTGCCAAGAGCCTTTAGCGGGAAATAGCAAATATATGTGGAGGAAGGTCCTCTGGTCAGATGAGGCAACAAGTGAATGTTTTAGCCTTTGGCTGAAAAAAAAAAAGCTGCATGTCACTCTGACCACATTATTCCCATGGGAAACACAGTGGTGGGATAAGCATGCAGAAAAGTTACTTTTAATTTTGTTTTCTTATTTCAAGTGTAGTAAGATATTTGCACTAGAACGTCATAGACCAAAAACACCTGGTAAGAGTCTGTGATTTTGTGATGTGGTTGCAGACCCAGAATGGGATATTGTCAAATAATGAATAATTAATGCAAATATGGACAGAATAAGCAATTCTACTTTTGCTTGGAATATTTAAACTCATAAACAAACATAAAAACTTGATCTTCTCAGCCAGGATGTGCAGCAAAGCAAATCAGGTTCAACGCCGTCCATTAACTCTTTAAATCCAAGCAGCCTTGATAATAAATTGTGCTAAAAGAATAATGCTTTGGAAGCCCACATCCACTAACGCACACAAACACACATTCATCCTGCTTCTTCAACATGTTGGCTACTTTGTTTTTTTTTCTGTGTGGTCATATGTATGAGTGAGTGATGATGATGACGACGATGAAATAACCATCTGCCACTGGCAGACGGGGGCGAATCCCAGATGAAGGCAGGCGTTTGGCTTCAAATAGCAGCAGGCTTTAAACTGTAAATGAACGGAGAGTCTTTCTGCCTCCGGGCGACTCAACCTATACCTACCTACACAGTGGTGGTCAATTACTTCTTTTTCTTCAGTTTAATCTCTTCTCATCACTTTCCCTTTCCTTTCCATTACATTTCTCCCCGGTCTCTCTTTGAAGATGATACCATCAGAAGTGGGTCAAGACGGAGCAATCTCAGCTGTTTGTACGTGTGTGGTGGGGATGATGTGGAGTGTGTGTGATGTAAAAGATGAAGAAAGAAATTTACATTGTGTTTGATGTGGCTGGGCTGTGCTGAGCACAGTGTTCATTAAGGTGCTCTCAGGGCTTTGAGTGTGATTAGATGATCTGATGATAATAATCCGGCCCTAATAGTTGATGGCAATTTAAACTCCTCCAGACAATTTGTGGCCATTAGAAGAGCTACTCCATGAAAGCGAAAGAGAAGAGCTAAAGACCTTTTTTTCACCCCAAAAATATTCAAAAGGTCTGTTTTTTTAATACCTTAGACAAACAAAATTACTGTAGTTTGAGCAGCAGACAAATTTTAACTCTTATTTGCTCTACTATGTTTTGAAAGAAAATGGCAGCTGCGTTTCCCAAAACAGAAATATGTTTCCCAGGCCAGAAAATAAAAATGAAGGAAAAATGCTGTGAATTCAAGTTTCTTGTCTGTTTGGTGCAGAGACACAAAATTAGGATACTTGGAAATGTTTAAGATACTAGTAAAGATAAAACATGTGGTGTACATTTGAATTCAGACCCCTTTACTGTGATTCTCTAAACAAAATTCAGTTCAACCAGCTGCAAACTACCAAGGCATAAAGCCAGACCCACAATGGTCCAGTCAAAGCCCAGACCTGAATGCAATCGAGAATCTGTGGCAAGACTTGAAAACTGAGGTGAACCAGAAAGTAACTGCAGAAGTAACCAATTTACAAAGTGTTTATTTAGAAGGACTGAAAACAAATGCAAGCCACACTTTTCAGATTTCTTGGAAAGAATTTACGACTATTTTTTTCCATTTCACCATCATGCACCACTCTGCACTGTTTACATAAAAGCCCAATAAAATGCTGCCAAGTTTATGACTGTCACAGAAAAACAATGTCTTCAGTCAGAGGCTTCTTCAAATTTGCTGTAATACAGACTGCTACAGGAGATTGTTCCTTCCCACAGCCATCACTATCCACAACAACTCCTTGATGAGTCTTAAATTAATATGAGCAACAACAGCACTGAATTTCCCTTAGAGATCAATAACGTATTTTTGATCTGAATTGATTCTAAATGAATTTCTCTGTGAGGCACTGTACCTGCAGTAATGATTATGGAGTCTAGTCTTGAATGTCTGGGTGTATATGTGTGTGGTGTGTTGTGTGTGCACACAGTAGTTTGTACTCGTGCACTGGTGTAGACAAGGCCAACATGAAAGCTCAGACACAAAGGGGCTAATATATGTATAGAAGGGCCTCTGTGTCCCAGTCTTATGGAAATATGGTCTAGCTCAGTGTCTCCATGCTTCCTGGTAATGCCAGCTGCTAAACCCCAAATGGACCATTATGTGTCTGTAGAATGGGAGGTCAAGAGACCCCTGATGGAAATTGGGGAAGGGGGTGGGGACGCATTAATTCAACTTAGGCCTAGTGATGTCCGCTGAAATAGGGTGTGTGCATTCTGTGAAGCGCACACCTCAGAGATGCATATTTCCACCTACAACTGCTAAATATGCAGATATGTATATGGTTGGACATGCACCATGCATGATTAAATGCAGAGGATTGGATTTATAGACGCAGGAGGAATTCCAAGTGGGACACACACACACACTTATCTAGGACTCCAAAGACCAAGATGACGCTAAGGTCGTCCCATAATCTGGACCGGCCACATGCTTTGGAGATCCCTGTAGTGATTACACCCTATTCGCTCCAGTTTGACCTTATTTTCCAGACTTAATCAATTTTGCCAGCTAGATGTGAAGGCTATTGCTGAAAGCTGTGCATTGGAGGAAGAGTGGAATAATGAACTTTGCAGTGCCACACTTCATAGACGGAGATAGGTGTTATAATAGATGTGGACAGACGTGTACTGTCAGGGGCCTGCACTCAATTCAGCCGCTCATCTCCTACATTAGTGAGTTCCTGTCCCTCCCTTTCCCCTTTCTCTCTCCCTGCAACAGTCCTCTGTAACCTTTTGCTATCTTCTGCTGTCAGCTCTCACCTCCAGCCTTTCTCTCCATCTTTGCTACAGCTGTCTGCCACCACACCTTGTCCTCCTTCTTTCCATCTCCTCTTCCCCTGTTTTTCTTTTTTTTTGCCTCTGCTTTCATTCTTGCCCTTTCTCTATGCAGCGGTCCCTCGCTCAGATCTGCATATCTCCAGCAGTAATTGACATTTTCTATTTGCCAGCCTCTTTTTCCCGTAGGCTGCCATCCAGCGTCGCCAAGGCAACTGCGATAGGTCCATGAGCCTAGCGAGAAAGGGATATGAGGAAGAAACGGGAAGGCGATGTAGCGTCAGTTCTGCCTCTCAACTGGCTTCTGTGCTCCTTCACACACATACATGCACACGCCTACACGTGCACACGCACGCACACACACCACATACACAGAGCTTCTTTGACCTGACAGGACCCATGGCATCCCACTTAGGGAATAGTTAATAAGCAAAAAATAATCATGAGGGTAGTGTTCAATAAGGGCATTTAAGCTAATTTAAGGAATTAATGAGCACTTTACGATCCCCCCAGGCAAAATGGGTGGCAAGAACGGTCATGAGCCCTAAGTACACACATATAATCCTTCAATATGTTGTGTCCACATGGATTATGATACAGAATACCATCAAGTATAATGGCATCTAATGTAGCTTGCTGATATATGCTTGGCTGTGGATGGTGCATCACTTTATTGTCATTTAATCTGGGGTGTTACAGAGATTACACATCTCCGTTTTCATAAACTTAAGATGATTTTAGTTGATTCAAATTTTTTCTTTAAAATCAACAGACAGAGTTCTTGACTATGAGCATTTGGTTAGTTATTTACAGTGATGTCACACCATGTGGAGTCATTGTAAAGCACAATTTCAGAAATTTTAAACAGAGACAAAAATAACTTGGGATTTCATATTTTAAGCTGTATTTAGCACCAGGCTCAATTCGCATTACTTTCTTTAAATCTTTCTCCATATACTCTAAACTCTTACCTCAACCATAAGATTTCCAAAAGGTTGCAATCATTTCCAAATGAAGTATATTCTACAAAAGACAACTTGATAAATCAGAGCTAATTAGAGGTGAAAAGAAGCGTAGTTCTGGTATCTGCCAAATTCAGCTACATGTAAATGTGTTTTGAAACCTCAGCAAGGTGATTCTGAATTGACATCCTTTTGGCAGATATTTTTCATATCTGATTGTTTCAGGTACAAAACTGAAAAAATAGAAAAGAAGGCAAACGACCAGCACCCACTAAAATCCAACTCCACCTGAAAAGTGAAAAGTGTGAAAAGTCATCTGACCTCTGGTAAAGTCAGAACAAGTAAACACAGATCCGCCCAAGAGCATAGATCTCGCTTCACTTTGTGCGGTTTGCTTACAGAGGGAAAGCAAACAGTGAACCAAAGAGGCGAAGTGAACAAGTCAGGAAATTACATCTGGCGTCCGTCTCTGCTGTTATTTTCTGTACAGCTGTATTCATCTCATGTATACAGAGCAACAGGCTGGATAGATTCACATTTTTGAGTTTCAGGTCAGCAATCAGGGCAGATCTAGATGTAAATCTGCCAATTCCAGCCAGCAGCCATTTTCTCAGTTCATCTTGAGCTTATTTCTTCCTGTCTTAAAATTTTCTTAGAATTCTTGACTAATGTGCTCACGGAGTTAGTGTGTAACTTTAATTATCACCATATTTAAAAGCCAGAATTTTAATTGAAGTGCCCCAATTCACTTCTCTCTGGGAAGCTTCCAATGAAAAGCATGTGTTACACAGTGATCAAACATTTTCCTTTTTAAGTGCCCTTTACTGTGTGTAGTAATGAACAATGCTAATTTTATGTGATGTGTTTAGTCATAAAATAGAAATTTAAAAAATGGAGCAAAGATTGCGATGAAAACAAAGGGAACAGTCAGCTGTTTGGCTCAATTAAAGGCAGAATTTTTGGTTTACATTGTTTTCAAAGTTCCCTTTCTGTTTCAGTTCTAATGAGCTGCCAGCCATTAACGTGACCAGGTTTTAAACTGTGGTGAATGCAAAGGCAGAGAGGCATGATGATCAATGTGGAGTACAGGATAAGATGCTGCTGTATCTTTTCGCTCCTTTTTCTGAGCTTATGAGTGTAGAACAGATTGCTGTCACCACACATTATGCCCCTGGACCAAGTAATGAGAAAGTGCAGCTGACAGATCTGCCACTTTTCCCTGTCATTTAATGTGAGTTTTATTTTTCTTCACTCATTATTTTGTTTTTTGCCTCTGGTTATTTTTTCAGCAGCTTGTTTTTGTGACCTTATTCTTTTCAGTCAATATTCAAGGATCCCTGATAGAGGCTGGCATAGAGTGTTTCCTCTTCACCATAACAGTCTTGTTAAATCTTTGCTCATGAAAAAATTTTGTTTTTGTTTCTTCTCCTGTTGTTTAAAAATCTGGAGACATCTCATTCTGAACAGCAGGTTCCCAACCCACAGGGAATCGTCCACAAATTTGTATCTAGATTCTCATTGTACTTTGCTTTCATTCTCATGTAACTTCTAAAAATATATTGAACATTGTGGTAACATAGTGAAATATTTCAAGTGATCATTTCTTGGAATTTTAAAGATTGCAGCTTCCATGTACTGAAAACGTAATCTTTAGTGTCTCAGAAATTACAATACTGTGAAAAAATCTAATATAAACTCACAGTGTCACAGCTAATCAAATAAAACTCGTTCAAAGGTTTCCTAAGCTTTTGAAATGTTTCTGGTTAGTAGAAGGAAGGGAGAGCCTGGCCAAAGTGGTCGAAGGACGGCAGTAAACAGAGGTCATCCAACTTACTGCATATAGCTCATTTAAAACTAAATCTTCCTGTTAATCCAAAACTTATTCACACCCTGGGAAGATTTAGATTTAAACTAATCCTTAATCCCCAATTTTACTGGCACATTTCCTGTTACTGGGCTAATATTAAAGGTTAGGAGTGGCCAGACTGTAAGCAATCAGAGAATCTACAAAGATTAGGTTGATGGCAAGGAGACTCAAAATTGGCAGATATATAATGAAGATATTGATATTGAGGAGGGTACATTTCTGTCATGCCACTTTGTGATGAATTGTACACATAAACTTCTAAAAAAAAAAATATTTACATTGTGTTACTGTCTTTTGAGAGGTGCCTGTCTCATTTCCTGTCAGAAACAAACTTCTTGAATGAATGAATATCATTTTAAAAACTGAATCTCCCTGGGGTATGAATAATTTTGGGTTTAACCGTGTGTGTGGTGCACGTGGCTTTTAGAAGTTGTGACGCTTGTGCCACAGAGTATTCTAGCACGTGTGGCAGCCTGGTTTAGCTGGCAAGTTTTCCCCCAGAAAATTTGCTAAGCCCTATGATTGGGCGCTAGGGCAGTCACTCATCCAGTGGCCCGTTGTGTTTTTGAGTTAAAAAATGTTTAAAGTTGACAGGAAATTTGAAATTATGTGTTATTGAATGATTGGAAGATTAATAGTTGAACGCCAACTAAAAAGTCTCAAAAAATTTAAGCATTTTAAAAAGACTTTAAAAAATAAACC
This sequence comes from Alfaro cultratus, assembly GCA_903066825.1. Lineage (NCBI taxonomy): Eukaryota > Metazoa > Chordata > Actinopteri > Cyprinodontiformes > Poeciliidae > Alfaro > Alfaro cultratus. The sequence continues at coordinate 5,733 of CAEFZX010016280.1, read as the reverse complement.
ATGCTTAGCCTGGTGGGGGCACAAATAAAGCCTGGTGGCCCGCCAGGCTTAAAATGCACTGGTGGAATCCTTGGCTGATGATCAAAACAAACGCTACAGTGTCAAATGTATTGAAGCTTTATTTATGTAGGACAGCTGAGCAGATATTACCATGCAAAATAAATGTATTAACAGGTCGTGTGAAAGTCACAGCCAAGAGCAACTTTCTTCTTCTCCCTTTTATATTCTATTATAAGAGATTAAGTCAGAGGCACTGTGTCACTTTTAGAGAAAATGTGCCTTCCAGGCATACTGCTCTGTTGCTTCATTTTGTTTCTTTATCCACTCACAAACACGAACGCCCTGCTTCATTGCTTCCCTGCCTTCCTCAAGGTGAAATCTTTCTCTCCTAATGAGCTGCTAAATTATCTCAATTAAAGTGTCACCTGTCACTCAGACAGCTCCAGGTGATGCTTTGTAATGTTGAGCTAACATCGGGGATCCCAAGCCTAGCTGCCAGTGGAATTCATTTCAATCATCTCTGCCTTGCATGAGTTGAACCAAGGGACTCCCCCAGCTTCGACGCACACCTCGTTGCAGTGTCTCACCTCCACTACACTCTGCAGTTTTGTCTTCCCCTCTCCCCCTCCCGTGTCCCCCACATCTCCTCTCTTTAATTAGCTACGGATTAAATTAAAAGCTATATGTTGGCGTTAATTGATTTATCTTGAGACAGGGTCTATAATTACAGGTTCTCAGTGGAGAGATTTACCCCATGACGCTAGAGGCTTTCCTCGCTTCATTGTCTGGCTATGTGTGTGTGTGTTTGTGTGCTTGAAGTGTGTGTGTTGTCCTTGTTTGCGTGTGTGTGTGTGTGATCACCAGTATAAGCATAATAACCCGCTTGAGAGCCAGGCAGAGGTTAGTGAGCAGACATCATTCGGTGAGGAAGGAAATAAAAGATGATGCAAATAGATGTCGTCTCGCCGTAATGAAACACAATTACAGCTTTATTAGAAGATGTAATTGCTTTGTTGGAGCATCTCAATTTGTCCTTGTTGTGCGCCGTTTACCCTAACATAATACAACGCACACGCTCATCCATACTTGACCTTCTGTGTAATATGTGACACCCCTCTTCAGTTACTGTTCTGTAAGCATAGAGTTGTCTTTAGTTGTTGTTATGGGAAGCAGGGTGATTTGGCTGGTAATCGCCCTCTTTGTGCTCTGATTTGTAATGCATTAGATCATCCCTAAGACTTTGAGCTTTGAGCTATTTGTCACTATATTTATTAACTTTTGTCAAACTCACATTATCACATTACAACAACAAAATTCAATGTATTTTTATTGAGATTTTATGGGCACAAATGAGTATTTGACTCAGTTTTCAAACTTTTTACAGTTAATAATCTGAAAAGTGACTGCAGCAAGCCTTTTGGGATATCTATTTACTAGCTCTGTACATCTAGTGGCTACAATTTTTATGACTTGTTCTTTGGAAAGTTTGAGGGATTTTGTCCAGCTGGAAGATGAACCTCCGCTTGAGTCTAACAAGTTTCTTTTCTAGGTTTGCCTCACATTTAGTTTCATCTCCCTCTCAATCAACTCTGATCAGCTTCCCTGTAAATGTTAATGTAGATGAATTAAAGCATCATCTCAATGCAATGCTGCCACTTCCACATATCTGGTTGTGGTGTAAAAAAATATTTTTTTGTTTTATTTACTGGGGAAACGGAACCTGATTAACAGAAGATTTGTGAGAAGTTGTTTTTGTACTCCTGAACCTGTGTGAACTGTTGTCCAAGGACACAGTTGCAAGCCAGTGATGTGAAAGACTGTTTCTTCTTTGTTAAAGCTGATGGGAAGCCCCATGATAGCGTAACTGGTAGATAATAAAGAGCAATTTATCTTTTCTTTCTTTACTCTTGGATTTGCAGAGAGTCTCAATGGTCATTTCTTTTCCTTTGACCCTTCTGTTATTATTTTTCCTTGGATAGAAATAATGACAGAATGCTTTCTGGGTGTTATTCTTGATTTGTTGTTAATTGGAACAGTGTCTCATATCAAAATAAGATTAATTAATTTATCTCCTTAACGGTGCATTCTGTGTTCTAACATGGAGACCCCATATTAGTATATAGTGCAATCAATTCTGAATGAAATTAGTTTCACTGGACTTTATTTGGGGTTATTAGAGTAAAGGAGATAGGATTCAAATGGACACCACACTTTCATTTGTGGAAAAGATTTGAAACCCATGTGTCATTTTTCTTCCACTGCACCGCTGTGCTAGTTTATAGTTCATTCAGTCTATACACACACATAATAGTACCGTAGTTATTATACTCCAATTGCAATCAATGCAATTCAAGACAGTCAAATAAAACTAATTCATAAGTGTTATAGAAAAGGCATAGAGTGAGGCAAATTCAGCTTATACATGCCTACCCTATGTGTTTATTAAAAATAAACTGTAGCTTTATAGCTTTAGTAAAACAAAAATATTAACTCAAAATCAACAATTGAATCCAAATAAGAAGAAAAAATGAAATCAAAAACAGGAATATTAAAAAGTAAGTAAATCACCATGACAAAGATTTCAATCAGATGTCAAATATTCAAGTCCCTTTGCAGCTTTCAATCGTTTTGTGTTTTAATTTTCTTTTTAAACTGTTTTATGTTATCACTTAGTTTAAGATCTTCTGGCAAACTATTCCACAGACTAACCCCAGCAACAGAGCTACACATACTTTTTAATGTAGTGTTTATATTCAGTTTTAAGTTCAATTTCCACCTTTGCTTTACTTTGTGTTATTCTATCACATAAAATCCAAGTAAACATATTAAGCTTATAGTTGTAATGTGAGAAACTGTGAAAAGGCTATAGTATGAATACTTTTGTACAGCACAATGTAGAGAGCGATACACTATTTCCATTACCAACTTCTTCAGAGATAATCTATTATACAGTCAATTAAAAATGCACACCCACAAAAGTTTCCTATGCTTGAAATAACCTGCCACACTTCAGTGTTCCTTTTTCCCCCTCCTCTTCTTATTTCAAGTCGGCGTTAAGCATCCAAATCAGGGCCAACTGAGTGGCAAGAGCAGTCTGTCCATCAGTTGTTACACCGTAGGGGGGCCAATTGGCTGGCATCAGGCCTGGAGGTGTGAAATGAGCCCACTGGGGGCTGTAGTCTGGCATTAGTCAAGCCGTTTGGAACATCACGGGACAGCGAGAGAGACAGAGCGAAGGCGAGGCGCAAGCGCAGCGAGGTGGTGGTTGAAGAACGAGGTCGGCTAGATGAGAGAGAACAAAAGAAGTGAGGGAGGCGGAAAAATTCAGCAGCAACTCAACTGGAGAATTAGGAAGCCAGGGAAGGAAGAGAGGAAGATGGATGGAGGGGGAAGGACGAAAGATGGAGAGACACGGCTCATCTGCCTTTGCTTTCAGGCTGCTCTGAAATTGCAGGATTTCCTAGATCAGCCAACTGTGGAAGTGAATTTTTCCCCCAGCTTGTCTCCTCTCACTCACTCTCCTCCTCCACCTCTCTGTCTCTGCCTTACACTTTTTCTCTCACCTTCTTCTTTTTAGCACTCACTATCTAGTCCCTGAGCAATGGCTTAAAGCTCTATTTCTTATTATACTGCCTGACTGCCTCTCTTCTTATTCCTAAATGCTGCAACACTGCCACTGCTACGCCTGAGTGTTGAGGGGTGTTTTTTAGGTTTATTTATTTATTTATTTATTTATTTATTTGGTAAAGAAGGTCAGTTGATCTAAAATGACAACTGTCTCCAAGTTGAAATATAGCTAGTGGCATCAATCTTGCATGTACAAGTTATCATGAAAGACCACTTTGACTCTTCCTAATTCAACAGTGATTCAAAGTACGTTCTTATCCAATGATAACCCTGCACACAGGGAGAAAAAAGAGAAGAAAAACTACGCAAAGTCCTTTAGAAAATAATACAGTCCCACTTTCTTAGATTTAATGAATGTTTGATGTACTGATTCTTCTTGCGCTGGTAATGAGATTACCCACAACTCTAAGTAAGTTTATTTCCTTTTTTATGCAAAAAAAAAGTTGCAGTCACCCCTCCAAAAACTAAAGGTCTTATTCTTACCTTATGGGAAACAGATTTATGCTGAGTTTCATAGAGTGGCGTTTCAAACCAATGAAAGCAACAAACCTGAGGCCTTTAGCGAGGGGTGCTGCTGGAATATGGGTTGCCATGTCCTAGTTAAAGCAAAGCAGGAGAGTTGTTTCTCAGAGTTGAGCTTGTTAGGAGGATGGATTGGACTTCGTTTTGTTGTCAGGATCTCATCTTTGCATTTTGCAGATGTTGTGATTTGATTAAGTCAAATATATTTGTACTTGACTTAAGTACAAATATATTTGTACAAGGCAGTTCAAATAGCTTTACATCATAAAAACATTATACAGTTACCAATAAGAAAACAAGCAATACACATTATATTTTCTTAAATGTGTTCATCATCAAAATCATCAAACACATAAACATTAAATATGTTGAAAAATGTTCCACTTCCTACTAATAAAGGGAACTCTAAACAGGTTGGGTTTTAGCCTCTGTGTTTCAACTGTTTTGCAGTTTTTTGGAAGATTCTTCCAGATTTGCAGTCCATAGAAACTGAATGCTGCTTCTTCGTGTTTGGTTCTGGTATAGGAATGCAGAGAAAACCAGAAGCAGACGTTTTGAGTGATCTGGAATGTTGATATAACAACAACAACAACAGGTCTTGAATGTATTTTCAGAGATTTATAAACTTCCAGGAGTATTTTAAAGTCTATTCCCTTAGCTACAGGGAGCTAGTGAAAGAACTTTAAACCTGGGATGATGTGCCTTATCTTCCTGTTGGTATCTTTAAGTCATTCCACTCCTTAGATATAGGATGAGGAACTCTTTGGGAAGCACAAAGTAGAACCACTGTTTCCCCTCAATAAAAGTAGTCAGCTGAGGTGGTTCTGAAGTTTGGAGGCCTCTTGTGAGCCACCGTTGGAGAGCTCAGCAGAGGGCCTGTATAATACTGTGGGTCTGGGAATTCCTTGATCTTTCAGAAAGAACTGTGGAGAGTACAGAAGATGTCTGTATTTTGCTCCTGTTGGATGAACAAAGCCCTTTTGGTGACTGATAGGTATTTTCCTAACCTACATAAAACAGAACCACAGACAACGTTTATTAGTTTTCAAACAAGCTTTTGCAAAAGGAGAAAAACACAGCAGACAGCTTCTCCAAGCTGCTCACTATGCATTCTGACTCTGCTTCAGCGCTTGTCTTTTTTATTAACACAAGACAAAGCAGGAGTGAATGGAAGGGGTGCTATTCTGATAACGAAGAAGAATAACATCCTACACACAGGTAGTTAACCAAGTAAGAAGTATTATGGTAGATAGGAAAACATCTGCAGAAAACATGTCCAAGGTTAAGGGAAAAAGCAAGTTTTGTCTTTCAGACAGTTTTAACAATTTAGAACACTAAACCTTTAAATGAAAAACAAACTAGTAAAACTGCTAATATAAGAAAACTAGTAAAACTACTAATGTAAGAATGATAACAAAACATAATTATTTTAACAGTGACCCAAATTTGTCAGTAGGACAACATTAATTAAAATTCTGCACAGTGCCGCAGTTGGTAGCACTGTTGCCTTGCAGCAAGAAGGTCCTGGGTTCGATTCCCGGCCCGGGGTCTTTCTGCATGGAGTTTGCATGTTCTCCCTGTGCA